>JAYJLX010064942.1:0-23740 GCA_036873525.1 Chalinula nematifera | reverse complement strand
AGTAGTTTGTGTGTATGACAGTATTGTATGTATTGTATAGACTATGTGTATAATGTATAGTGTGTATAATGTATACAATGTATGATAGTAGTTTGTGTGTATGACAGTATTGTATGTATTGTATAGACTATGTGTATAATGTATAGTGTGTATAATGTATACAGTGGATGTATATATTATACTGTATAATGGTATATTTTGTATCGTGACATGTCAAGGCAATTAAAATACACAGACTCTAAGCTTACCACAGCTGGAGCTTAATTAGTACTTATGCAATCAAATTTTTTTCAATCTAATTAAGTTATAATAAATTATTATTATGATCATTCATGGTGCACGTGCATACAGATGTAACCATGTGTACAAAATTTTCCATTACTGAAATTAAAAAAAAAAATTATGAATAAATTAAAAACCTGACTATATGCATGGTGTGTCCACATTAAGTAAGTATATAAGTAATAATGTGACTTAAATTTGAATTATGATTTTAGTGAGCGATCATTAATCAAAATACTGGTTCCTGGTTCGGGGCTGGGTTGTTTGGCGTATGATATTGCCCATGAGGGATACTGTTGTCAGGGAAACGAGTTCAGCATGTACATGCTCCTGGCATCTAATTTTATATTAAACAAGTAAGTATAATTATTATTTATTATTGTGTTGCATGTGCCAAATATTATCCCTTGCACCGGCAAAGCCATAGCGAGGGATACGTTAGTCAGTTTGTGAGTTTGTTCATCCGTTTGTTTGTGTGTTAGCAAAAAATTTATTTTGAACGGTCAGTGCAGAACGGTTTGATGGCTGCTGTGCTTCGAATTTCAAGAACAGATAGCCAGTGGTTTTTATTTTGTTGCTGTTTTGGTACTGAATCTGTTCGTCTTCTCATTCAAGCTGTAAGTGGCAAAATGTGTTTGAGCTTGTTGGCTCGATAAGTTAAGCTTTTGAGAGCACTTGTGTATTACTTCTGATGTAAATGTTCAGAAAAAAAAGTAACTCCACAATAAATATCCTAGAACTTTTTTAAATCCTAGTTGAGTATTGATCGTTCAATTCTTAATTTCAGAAGTCTGTACCTTGGTTCTTGGTGTGACCTTACAGCTGTAACTTTCACAGTGTTATGAGACTGGCAAGAGCAACAAATACCGCTATTCAAATCACTTCGTTACAGTGTTTAGAGCAAAAGCATTGCTTCAGCAATGAAATTGATTTTTTGGTTGACCACACCTTTTTTCTTCAGTTGTTTTCTTGCGCGCAATCTTGTATGCTTTTTTTTAACCCTTCATTGCTCATTGATCAGCCACTCCTTTCCTTTGTTGCAAATGCTCCTAGATCTGTACTGTATGATCTTGCTGGCTATAATGTCCCTGCCAGTAAATTATACTGTCTAATAGAGCGCGAGGGATTCACACTTTTGTGCTAGTTTAATAATGAATCTGAGTGGATGGGGGCACTAGAGTATTTAGTTTGTGTGTTATCATGTAACATTTGTGAGTTCTAGATAGTAGAACTTTACTAAGCGGCAGTTAGTATTGACAATTTCGTGATTTAAAGGGTTTCCAAAGCATATGGCTAAATTGAGACGTTAAATATTTTGATCAATAGTTTGTTGCCATTTTTTTTGTTTGACCACAACCTCAATCGCATTTTGATTAATTTTAAGTTGATCAATGATTCTTTTTTAGTTCCCTTGTGTGTTCAGTTGTGTACAGCTATTTTTATGCATGTTTGTCTTGAGGCTTGTCATAATGTATAGTCAGGCGTTTAGTTTTAGTTCTTCAGTGAATCCTTTCATTATTCTGGCAGGTGTATCGATGTAGAATCATTCACTATATATCCATGGATTCTGCAGACGTGTAACAACTTCTCCAACTCGGATCAGTTATCGGCCATTAAGATACCAGACACCAACCCCTCTGACCTTCCCTCCCTTGGTATGTTCTCAATGGCAGCTGGTGACTTCCTGGAGGTTTACTTCATAACAGGTCAGTCAGTACACATACAGTATATGTCTTTAGCTACCGTGCTACTATACTACAGCTGGACATAATATTGGTGGGAAATTAATTAATTTGATAGATACGATCATTGGGGGGTATGACAATATATACTGGATTGATAGGTATTGGAAACTCTCGTGACAGAAAGTTGTGACATGGCAGGCGGTTGTCACTTCTTTCGCGGGCATCTATTAATTGCTAATGTACGTAGCGTGAAAGTACTTCCTGTTCTTATATACTTAGATCAAATCGCCCACGTAACGCCGTGCTAGCATCATATTGTGAACTAGGCTTTAATGTGTAGGTATAACTTAACCTTTTAAAGTTATTCAATGTGAAGATAGGCTGGAATTCTTTTTCGCCACTCACGTAGCATCAACCCCACGTTGTGAATCCGGCTTAAGTTACTGCACAATACATTGAAATTAATGTTGTTCTACCAACTGTTGTCCCTGGGAATGTGGGTGTGGTTTATTAAAAAATTCACGTTCCTAAATTGAGTGTTTAGTCACATTTCATAGTTTTGAAATGATGTTGTCAGTCATACACGTTCAACACCCACATAGTTTTCCTTAGCAAGTATTTCGTTCATCTACATGTACATACCACTATACGTGTGCAGTGGAACCTCTGAATAAAGGACATTTTGGGACCCTATATCAATTAAAGTGCTTTTGAGAGGTTGTTCTCTTCTCAGAGGTCAAAATATATTAGACAAGTCTATTGGGACACCGTCCTTTGTTGAGAGGTTTATTATATTACATCCCTTTTTCAGAGTGTCCACTATGGGAGGTTGTATATACATGTACATGTAATACATTAAAATATGTTTATCTGATTATTGTAGACTATTGGGATTGTGTTGCTTGTAGTTTCTTCATTGACATTGCTCATAACATCATAGCCTACATTGAAAAGATATATGCCATTCTGAAGCCAGGAGGTGTATGGATTAACTTTGGTTAGTTACGCACAACTACTACTATAATTATAGCCACACCCACTGATATCAGCAGGTCATGGCACATATATGCTTATATGAGCGTATTATTATCCCATGTGCTGGTGAAGCCATAGCGAGGGATACGTTAGTCAGTTTCGTGTGTTAGACTGTCATTTTAATTTTATAAGAATTAGCGTTTTTAGCAGAAAAGTTCACTTTACACCGGCAGTTGGTACAGAACGCTCCCGTGGTTCATGTGCTTTAAACTGGCTGTGGAGTTAGCCAGTGAGTTCTTTTCTGCTGCCGTTTTGTTCTCATCTTTGTCAGTTTTCTTGATCGTGTGGTAAGTGGTGAAATATGTTTAAGTTTTTGGGCTTGATAGGTATTAAGCTTATGAATACTGGTTGAATAATGTCGCTATTTAAATTGTTTTGTTACAGTGTTTAAGGCACAATCACTGGTTTAGCTTTGGCCTTGGTTGCTGGATCGACCACACCTTTCTTCACTGATTTTTTTGCGCTTTTTAACCCTTTCATTGCTAATAATCAGCCACTCCCTTTTCTTTTGCTGAAATATTTTTGCTTCACTGAAAGTATAATGTCCTCAGCAAATCAAAATTGAGCTCAAGAAAATCTTTCTTGTAGAGTTCGTACAAGGAAGCACTTCTGTGCTAGTTCGGTGTTGCTAATGATCAGCTTGTTATACACTTATCGTATAATGGAAAATTTTCAACGTATTAAAAATTTAGGAAACTGTCAGTCCTTCCTAACTTTTTTTGTTGCTAATTCTTAATTTTACCATGTACAGAATAGGCAGATAAACGCCCTTTCCTAAAATTTTTGTGCACCAAATTTTATGTTCTGAGACTTTTAGGGGTGCTAAAATTTCCAATTTTACGGTATAAGCCAATTGCACATGACAGCAGTGAGCACTCATTGCTATTTACTTTTAATTGTAAATATATGGATATTTTATTCATGTTTGTTGGTATGCTATGACCATGTTTAATTGGTCGGTGAACCACTGTACAACCCTGGAGGTTAATACTGAAAATTGTCTATAAAGTCAAGTATGGTGATCTCATAACCATGTATTGAGCACACACGCATAAGTATTTGTTTATAATTAACATTATACTAAACTTGACTGGTTTCCTCACTGTCCCCGGCTCATGTCTCCATTCCTGCTTTCGTTTCAGGATCTCTTCTGTATCATTTCGCTGATATTCCTCATGAAGCCTCAATAGAACTGAGTTGGGACTGAGGATGTCCAGGAAATCATTGTCAAAACAGGATTTGAAATACTAGTATGTCACGTATTGAAGAGTATACTCAATGCTATAATGTAATATTAATTTATTTTGGTACAGAAGGAAAAGCAGAAGTGTTTATCGACCTATATCCAGAACCCACAGTCAATGCCTTCATAGCATGTGTATTCCAAGGCCAGCTTTTACTATCGGGTTCAATCATTCTTCACCGCAATGTTATTTTTTTTTTCTTTTGTTATTTTTATTTGCTGTAATAAAATTTTAATTTGTACAAAGCAGAAAGTTGAAGTAGCCATATCTACTTATGCTATAGAGAAGTTTCAGTACTCTGCCATGCATGATGTGCTCTACATGGCAAATAAGGCCTCAAAGGAGCGACACCCTTTTCAACAAGCAATATGATAGGACCACACCCATGCGGCATGCTTGCATGTGTCGTTCGTTAATTACTGATCGCATTAATTGCGGGAGCTCAGATAATATGGCGTTGACTAGATGTACAAGAAAGAGAATTACGTATATAGTGGTAGCTTTTATACTATCATTATTTCTATTAATAAAAAGTAAGCCATATATATATACTGTAACTTCCTTGACCCTGTATTGTTTGCATTTGTATGCTGTCCTATAGTATTACTATTTACCGCTTTATTGTATATTTTCACTTCACCGCCGGGCTTTATCATTTTTGCCACAAAGAATGGCGTATCAGTTTCCAAAAAAAAAAAAAAAATAGAGTGGCTCTATTATAGTTTAGACTGCTATAGTTATAGTATACTGTGGCCTGCTAGCTATATATACCGTGCCCTTGATAATATTGTATATATGAGGTTCATATCAGTTGAGAAGTTTTCAGCTAGTCTAGTATTTTCTTATACTCGGTTCAATTACTGAGCTAATCCTTATTGTCATAAACACAGTATGCTTTATTGTTAGAGGTTTACTCAAGAAGTATAACAAGCTGTTTGAGTGTTTGTTCACAAATTATTTCACTGAAGCATTAAGACAAGGGATATTGATACAAAAATACAATATTAATTACGCTCTAGATGGCATCATGTTAAGTTATCATGCACGTGTTAGCTTGAATATGCATGTGAAAATCATACAGAGGTTAAATAAACATATACATAATCAAGTAAGAGTGTCCAGTACTGTACTCCAGTCCTATAGTGTCAATGATCTCAACTTCCTGAATTGCATGTTCCTTTTAACATGCAGTAACCAGAGGAGGTGCAACAAGCTCACGTGATCGCAGTTTCGTTCGGGAAAACTTGAATGGAGTCCAAATCCCATGATGAAGAGTAGGATATATGGCAGCTTGTTTTTTTGCTTATTTCTGGTGATTTTGGCGATCGGTAAGATACCGCTGGGTTCACTAGGGATACAAACCATCCACCGCCTGACTGGTGATCCCCATCGATCCCATGCAGGCATCATAAATTTCGTATTTCGTACTTTTCTCACTTCCAAAGAAGAATTCAAGCTCAAATGATTAGAATATATGGCGATCAGCATCGGTAAACAATCGTACCAAAGTAATAAAATGCTGTCAGAAGCTGCTATTATTGAAACCGAAGTATTAGCGCTTGTTGGAATGTCAGGAATGCAAATTAGTGTCGGCCTTGTCGCACCTCCTCTGATCAGTAACCATGTCATTTGTTTTGGCAGTACTTCAGTTCATTCAATAACCACCTACATGCAGTCTCTATAATGATGGGATACCGTATATAGCGGGGTTTTTTAGTGGTGAATATATTTCGACTGGCCAGTTTGCTCAAAATCAGCCGAGGGTATTTTCTGACTTCAACTGCTTATTATTTGCATGAAGCCTCTTATTTATAGCTGCATGGGGTCATGTTTATATACAAGGGTGGGCTTGTATAGTTCACCCTGTATAGTTAGATAAGCACATTGTTAATACAGCTGAGTCAGCCATCTTGAATCACGAAAACCATGAAATTTGTTCACCATGGGGTTTGATATCAATTAGTTTAAATTTCCATCCCCCTTTGACAGATAAATGGCTTCTTGGTTATCCTCATAGGTAGTTGGTCCGTCCATGGGCTAACTCTGATGGAGGTCAGTGAAGAGCTGCATGCGTCGGAGAGCTTAAGCTGTCTGAGACAGCTTAGCAGAGCGGTCTGCTTCTGCATGCTGGTTGCTTCTGGCGAATTGAGGTGTGCATGCACCTACTGAAAAATATATCGAGATGCATGAATTTCCTAGATGGATCCGGATTTCCTTTCACCGCGGAGACTATAGTATATAGCTCAACAGGTTTGCAAATGACTTGCATCTTTTATGCAGAATTTCCGTCTCCAATAAATATGTTAAGCATGCATGTACCTATAATTAATTTCAATTGATCCAGCTGCTTTCATCTTTCTTTTATAAACCCATTGCTTTCCTATTCAGTGATTTGCATGCCTTCTAGGAAGTTCTATTATACAAGATTATTGACATCCTAAATTTGCTTTCATTTCTTTTTCCATGGCTTCCTCATTTTGTAGGACTTCTGTTTCTGAGATAATGCAGCTGCTATATGTAAGGCTTCTGTCCAGAATCTTTGTATAATTATGGTATTTTAGCTCCAGCCAGCATATGATCTATAACTAGTTCCATGCATGCATGAGTACGATTCAGCAACTCTATCCCGGGTGTTCTTGCATGTGATCATTCCTTTTGTTAAAAAGTTTCGGAATTCATGCAGCAAGATGTATTTATCTCCATTGGAATTAAGTTGCACTTTCTCAGTGACCTGCATGATGACCTAGCTTTTTACCATTGCTTTCTGGGTCCACTCCTGGAAGCACTGGAACACTTGACTCTGTCGTCAGGGCTAGTATAGGATGTATCCATGCAGTGTGCCTCGATCTGTCGTGCATGGTCATTAACAAAGGTGCGTGAGGAAATATTCTCCTCCGCACAAAGGATCTTTGAGATAATCTTGCCCCATGTATATACATCACTGCTGAACCACTGAACTCTATAGGTTATTTGGTTAGTCTACATGTACTTTCTGCTGGGGGAAAGGTGCATGGTGTTCGCGGTGGCTCTTTTCATTTCCAATATATTGAGTTGCAGCGGCCCATGGCACAGCATGCACTATATATTTGCATGCTACATGCAGCGCATGTCTAATAAATGTATACTGTATAGCATCATGATCTAATTGTTTGAGTAGAAGTAATTTTTGCGCAACAACTATAGAGCACATGCAGAATTTAAATCCAGAAATTTTTATTCAGTCACATCAATAAAATTAAATACGGTGTAATAAGAAATACGCAAAATTAAAACATACCGCACATAAATTTTGTGTATGAATGTTATTTTCCCATAGAATAATATTCATGCTATATGGTATTATGATTATTAAAATATATTTTTTATTTTCAGATCTTAAGTCAAGCACTAAAGACGGGCTAGCATATCAATTGAGTCAACTATCAAGTAATGCGGAGCTTTTTTTATTTAGTCTTCATATACCCTTGTTTGATTTATTTTTTTATTATATAGTTTATCCAGGGCTTATAGAAAATTAAAAAGTGGCTTACATGCAATTGTTAATGCGTAGGCGTTTTGCCGCATTCTTGTATTCCGTAAACGTAGAAATTTTCAACCAGTAGAAAATTGTCCTTTTTGACCTTCCTTAATTGAAAAGGTCGAAAATAATCGCAGGCCATCCACTATAGGCAACTTTGCTGCTTGCAACTGTGGCAGCTTGTGCTAAATTAAGTTGAATCTACCGTATATATATAGCGGAAATATTTCGTGGCTCAAAATTTTCGTGGATTTCGTGGTTATCTGTTTATCAACAAATATTTAATCCACGAATTACGTAATTACACATGGTAAGGTACGCGAACGTGATCAACACCACGAAATTTTTGCCACGAAATCCGTCATATTTCCTTATCCACGGAAATTTTGGGCCACGGAAATTTTCCGCTATATACGGTATTTAACTTTCAAGGCAACCTGAAGCCATGCATGAGATCAAGGGAAAATTGGTGGTTGCATGCATCAGTGCAACAAAGTTGCATAGCACGGTGCGGAATGGCCTGCTTATAAGCTGTATACGCAAACATGAATCTTCTTTAGCATGCATGTCATGCACTTATATGAACCACACCCATGGGTCAAAAATTAACTTTTCACTAAAGGTTTGAGGTTGGAATTTGTTCATGCAGATTCAGGAAATTTTTATTTGTGTAATGCCTTTTGCACGGGCCTTTTCTACCGCAAAATTTTCCATGTATATATACGGTATGCACTGTATGTAATAGATATAACACCCCCCAACTGTGTTTATCATGTATACACAGGAAGTGATATTCATTAATCCCGAGGGCGTAGCCAGTGTATACAAGATAAACACAGTTGGGGGTGTTATATGTGGCTTGTCCTTATTGTAAGCCATAGAGATAACTGTGAAAACTTGCATGTGTTAACATGAATATATCATCTCATGTGATATGCAGTATATCACACTGTTATCCTATATATCACCAGTACAAAAAATTTGATCTCCCGATAAGACAAGTATACAGTATGGATATACAGGTGCTGTATAATGAGTCAGTTTAGTTGTTTCATTGATCATTGTTTTGTTAATTAATTGTTGAACAAAACCATGCATGCAGCTCTATATGTACTTATTATGTATCATTCATGCAGGCTGGCTAGATCTTGCAGGTCAGACTAAACAGACCCGACACACTGAGGCTATCTATAGCAAGCACATCATGTGTTTAAATAATGTACATGCATGCATGTTGATTCAATAAGGAAGCATAAAATATACCCAACATAATTATATCGTGATTACATACATCGTCATATAGTGTCAGCATAATTATACAAATTTCGTATCAGCTGCGACTTTTTATCATGACAAATTTTTCATTATTATATATAGCAATGCAATGCCGAAAATCATTTAATTCTACTGAACGATGCCTTATAACAGGAGCAATAAGCCACCCAGGATTCTTGATTACTAGCATTTTGAAGAAAAACCAAACCACATGTTTCATTGCAACTGAAGATATATCTAGTTTAGGAGTTGATTTAGGAACGTGGAATCACTATGACAGGCTCAGGATTGATGCAGATGTAACACCATCTATTGTTGATTACAGTAATCGAGAAGTGTTGGAATCACACTTGGAATGGGCTCGTGGAGGTACTGTGGTATACATTCCCTCATTACTATTCAATGCAATTAATAAAGACAGCCATTTTGAAGTGACTTACATCAACTCCATACTGGAAAATTTTGGTTACCTTTTGAAAGGTATACAAAATTGCGAAACGATGAGAATTATTTACTTCACACCATCAAGTGCCAATATTCATTTTAGCCAACATGCCACAGTTATTCGATTGCTCTCGCATATCCTTAAATCATTCATCCATAACAATCCGAATATTCAAGCTACCATTATATCCTTCACCACAGAAGAACAAACAATACCTCATAGTATGCTGGGTTGTGATAGCGATAGAAATATTGAAACTATACAATTAGCAATGCTTAATGCCACACACACTGATGGAATTGTATTAAATTGCAATGCTGCGGCTAATTTACAGCAGGATGATGGTATCACTAGAACAGCAGTACCAGTTTCAGATCGTGAATACATTGTAGGGGTGAATGTATACAGCAATCGATATAAAATTAACTCATTTTTATATATTCATGGATTTTTTTTGTCCAGTGCTAAACTGAATTTGGATGTACTTATCTTTCATGACATGTACAGTGATGAGTTTCAAGAGAAGCTGTTGCAATATTACGATAAAGTCAAGTTTATCAGACTACCACGCGGATATGAGAAAGGCAGAAGAGAAAATGATGCTCGATATTATTTCCTTTATGAGTACATTTTAAACCATCCTGAAATAAAAACCATTGTTTTTCAAGACATTAAAGATGGCGCATTCTATACAAATCCGTTTCGCGTGATGGATGGAATTGGAAACAATGCTTTATATGCTGGAACAGATAGACCATTTTTTACAGCTCCGGGCTTTCATATAAACACTATTCAAAAATTTAAACATTGTTATAGTAAAGACCTGAAAGGGGGTTTAGCAATTTTTCATCCATATTATAATGCCGGGACATTCGGAGGTTCACGAGATGTGATTCTAACATATCTTCAGCGACTATTGCAGTATTTGGACAAGACACCACATAAATACAGGTGTAACATGGCTTCCAACTATCTTATGATTCAAAAGTACTTCCTCATTCGTTCGTACAGTGGGTATCCATTTCAGGCATACCATGGAGCTGATTTTGGCATTCCTCCCGGACTAGCTGTCAAACATAAAGAGGCTTATCCTTATGAAGTCATTGATGGTCTGGTAGATGAATATTGATTCTATTCAGTCATTATACATTATAGTTGTTGTAGGGTAATAAATGGGGATTCTTACTATGTTATTATTCAATGATATAATTGAATAATTATAATATTACTGAATTTTATGATTATATACCTTGAGTGATATAATGGGCTTTAATTTTTGTTTATTAACTAATTGAGTGTTTCTCTTTAATCATTATAAAATTGCAGATTCCAAACTAATCATTCATAAACCACTGGCTGCACTGCGGCCCGTATTTTTAGATAAAGGTAACCCACAAAATTAATAGTTTATGATAAATTCTCTAAGTTAAAATTTGATACTGGGAATATGGGTTTTTATGCTATGAGTTTCAGCACAGCAGTCAACAAAAATTTGTTGACTGTGCTGAACTATCGTAGTAAATCTTTAGCATAATTATAGATCTATAGTCATGATTATATTTTGTCAGTGGTAACATTAACACTGAACAATGCATGTGTCCGTAATGGTATAGTTACGGATTAAAAAAAAAAATTGAGGGGGGGTAAATAAATTTAAACCACGTGTTTATATAGATCAAAATAATGATGGCTACACTGAACAGTAGGGGACTGTAGCAATGACAACTGCAGCACTGCTACCACAAAATGTTTATCAGAGGAAGAAGAAATATAATTGGAGAAGGAGCACTTTGAAAAAATCGTAAATGCGATTTTGTATTACAAGTAAGCTGAATGACAGATATCTCCATTACATGAGTATATATATAGTCTAGTTGTACACGTTCTCTATACAGACCCAATGCTTATGGTAGGCTACAGAAATTCAGCAGAAACTCTGGTCCAACTTCATTAAGCTACCCTTGTGTCATCAGAAGCTATTACCCCAATTCTCTGCCCATATTGAGGGACTGTTATAGAGCTGTGGACGCCAACAGTCAGTTCCTGGAGTTGATTGTGAAGAATGCTGTTGGGTTTTTCGAGAATTCGGATGTATCTCAATTTGTGAGTGAGCCAATGAAACAATCACCTAAAGCCTATTGTATATAGGAACATTTCAGTTGAGGATGTTTATGGCCAGAAGTCAATACAAATGAGTATATAGAGAGTATATATAGACTAGATGGCAAGAATAGAAATTTGTTCTATTCATCTACACAATTGTTTGTAATTGAATTCTGGTCGCAACACTATGCAACAAAAATATTCTACATCATGTTTTAATCATTAGCAAGAATACTGTTTTAACTTTAAAGTATTTAATAACTATCAGCCACACCCCTCCTAATTATTAGCTTTCATCGTTTATATTCCCAGGATCCGTCATCATCAGCTAAACTTGTTCATCGTGCGTCAGCTTTTGATATGATGAAAGTGAATACAACATTGAGGCAGTTTTTTAGAGATTGGAGCAGGGAAGTGTGTTACTGGATAATTAATAATGAAATGTTTTAATTAACCAAGGCTCTATTGTTAGTACTATAGGCTTGCTAGCTTCATGTAGGTAGCCCCTCCCACTTTGAAGATAGGGCTAGGGTCTCAGTGCTCCTGAAATGAAACTTGTCAGGACATTTTCCTGCATTGGCTGAGCTATATACTTTTAGTTTAAATTTTGATCAGACATGAGTGCAGGCAGTAGGCACAATTGCTCATAAAGGTAATAAACCAATAGTACTATACAGAGTTGAAAGTGTTATCAATTGATTCGTAACCCTGCTTACAAGACTCGACCTAGTGTTTAATTGTCTAAATGAGTGGCTTCATCACCAGACCCTGTATCTTCAGAGTGGGAGGGGCTGGCTATTTGTGGCTAGTCTAATTTGTACATTATATTATTAGTACTTATTTTAAAGTAATGAAAGGGTTCTGCTGGTAGGGGGGAGGGTGGAGGTGAGAAGGGAAATTCGGGGAGCAGTTGTGTTGAATAGTAATGTAACTGTTTATTAAGTGGTATTGCTTATAGTTATTCGCTGTACTATATATAGGGTGAAGGGGAAAGGAGAGCTTAGAGCCCGCTGACAAAAGGTCAGTGCATGTTTTTATACAGGTGTGTAGTTTGTGTATATGACAGTATTGTATATATTGTATAGACAATGTGTATAATGTATAGTGTGCATAATGTATACATAGGATGTATATTATACTGTATAATGGTATATTTAGTATCGTGACGTGTCAAGGCAATTAAAATACACAGACTCTAAGCTCACCATAGCTTGGGCTTAGCACTTACGCAATTAAATCCTTTTCAATCACTAAATTAAAGTCAAGGAGCCTAAAGCAACAATAACAAAAATGCATTCATTTTTTTTTGTTCAAGTTATACCATTATGCGGTCATTTATGTTGATTTTAATATTGATAGGCGCATATAGATGTAGCAATGTGTACAAAATTTTCCGTTACTAGACTAAAATTAAAAAAAAATGGGGTTTTTTATGAATGAATTAAAAACCCGACTGTATACACGGCGTGTCCCTGTTAAGTAAGTATATAAGTAATAATGTGACTTAATTTTGAATTATGATTTTAGTGAGCGATCATCAATCAAAATACTGGTTCCTGGTTTGGGGCTGGGTCGTTTGGCATATGATATTGCCCATGAGGGATACTGTTGTCAGGGAAACGAGTTCAGCATGTACATGCTCCTGGCATCTAATTTTATATTAAACAAGTTAGTATAATTATGTGTTGCATGTGCCAAATATCATTTACTAATGAATCCAAGTGGGTGCGGGGCACTAGAGTATATATTTAGTTTATGTGTTACCGTGTAACCTTTGTGAATATTGGATAGAAGAACTTTACTAAGAGGCATTTAGTATTGACAATTTTGTGATTTGAAGGGTTTCTGAAACATGGCCAAATTGAGACATTAAATATTTTGATCAATAGTTTGTTGCCATTTTTTGACCACACCCCCAAGCATATTTTGATTAATTTTAAGTTGATCAAGGATTCTTTGTTTAGTTCCTCGTGTGTTCAATTGTGTACAACTACTATCAAAAAGTTGAAAACTATTTTTATGCATGTTTAGTTTTGAGGCTTGTCATAATGTATAGTCATGGTTTCAGCTCTTCATACTCTTCAGTGAATCCTTTCATTATTCTGGCAGGTGTACCGATGTAGAATCATTCACTATATATCCATGGATTCTGCAGACGTGTAACAACTTCTCCAACTCTGATCAGTTATCAACCATTAAGATATACCACCCCTCTGACCTTCCCTCCCTTGGTATGTTCTGAATGGCAGCTGGTGACTTCCTGGAGGTTTACTCTGTAACAGGTCAGTCAGTACACATACAGTATGTCTTTAGTGCTTATATAGTGTAGTACTAAAGCACTGCTACCGTACTACTATATACTGCAGCTAGACATAATATTGGTGGGAAATTAATTAATTTGATAGATTATGGTCATTGGTGGGTATGACAATATATACTGGATTAATAGGTATTGGAAACTCTCGTGACAGGAAGTTGTCACTTCTTTCACAGGCGTCTATTGCTAATAATTATATGTAGCGTAACAATATTTCCTGTTCTTATGCACATACATGTACATAGACAATGCAAGAGCGAGGTACAGAATTGACAACTTCAAATTTCAACTCAAATACATGTGACAAATTGTCCCCGCGTAAAGAGTTTCCAATCCCTATTATACTGCTCTATTATATCTATGGTATGACTAACTTGCAGAGCAATATTTTAACCGGAACATGCCCAATGTTCCCATTGCAATGTTCATGCACATAAGCTGGACTCTCAATACAATATGCTATAATTTGTCGACGTTTGACTTTTGCCTAAATAAATTTTTTATTACTCGGTCAATACTCAAGCTATGTTTATAGCACTCACTTTAACCCACCCAAAATTTTAATAAGCTAAATCTATGATTAGATCACAAGTTCAATGTAGACAGACTATAGCTGATTGAGTGTTAAGCCTAGTTCACAATATGACGCTAGCGGGACGTTATGTTGACGCTGGAATTGAATTCTAGTCTATTCCAATGTAAACGTTGCGTCAAAAAGGTCAAGTTGCTCATGCAATGTTGTGTTAGCATCATATTGTGAACTAGGCTTTAATGTGTAAGGTAATTTAACCTTTTAATATTTATTTAATGTGGAGATAGGCTGGAATTTTTTTTTCACCATGCACTCACGTAGCATCAACCCCACGTTGTGAATCCGGCTTAAGTTACTGCACAATACATTGAAATTAATGTTGTTCTACCAACTGTTATTGTCCCTGGGAATGTGCATGGGTGTGGTTCTAGCAACTGTTGTCATGTCCCTGGGAATGTGGGTGTGGTTTGTCACCAGGTTGCCTCATCATTGTCAATTAATTTCACCTACAAGTCACTGTACATGTATATATATGTACATGTAGTACGTTAAAATATGTTTATCTGATTATTGTAGACTATTGGGATTGTGTTGCTTATAGTTTCTTCATTGACACTGCTCACAACATCATAGCCTACATTGAAAAGATATATGCCATTCTAAAGCCAGGAGGTGTATGGATTAACTTTGGTTAGTTACGCACAACTACTATTATATAGCCATGCCCACTGATATCGGCGGTCATGGCACGTATGCATGTATGAGCGTTATTATCCCTTGTCCCATGTGCCAGCGGAGCCTTAGTGAGATATATGTTAGTCAATTCGTGTGTTAGTTAGTTTGCATTTTAATATTATAAAAATTAGCATTTTTTAGCAGCAAAGTTCACTTTGCACAGTTGGTACAGGACGACTCCCATGATAAATACATCCTATAGGTCTTAAAAAACCAGCAAACCATCTTGAACCTATCTGTAACATCCCATGAAAATCTCTTCCTTAATCTGTAATGGTTTAAGAAAACCGCCACAGTTTGTGTGCCCACTTCTCCATACTATAAAGAAATTAAGACTTTGATTTTTGAGCAAATTAGTCGCCGACTGTACAGGACCCGGGATTTTTGGGGAGATAACAGTGTATAACTCACGAGGACAAGGTCTTATTATTTTTTAAAATTTTAGGTATGTAAAAATTTTAGACAATTATGTGATTGCCTCAAAAATACAAGCACGTGTTTCCTCCCCCTCCCCCCCCCTGCTGCCGCGAAGCATTGTAATATATAGTATTCATTGCATTTTAATGAAATTCATTGCAATTTTTTGCTACATGTGTATAGATTAAAGCCGTAAACATAATGTCTAAGCTTTCCCACCCCTTCGTGTATACTGATGTATACCTTGTGTTCAGACGTAGATAATGCAGATTTCAGAGCTGTAGCATGCATAACAGGAACATCCCGGACTTTTCGTCAAAGGTACGGAAAGTATCAACAGAAAGCAGTACTGATCTCGCCCGTCTTTATCATTTTGCAGCGTTTCAGGGTTTAGCATCTTTAGCAATGGATAGTTTTAAGTTTTACTTCATGCAACTTATTTAAGCTTCAAATGTTGCTTTAAACTAGAGTTATGATCAAGTAAAGTGTAGCCATGTTTGTGGCTGTAAAAGCCTGACCCATGACTTAAGTCACCTGTGTCCCTTTTCTTTGCTGCAAGATGTTTTTGTTTGTCACTGATGGAAATATAATGTCTATCAGCAAATCAAGAAAAATCTTATAGAGTGCGAGGGAGCACTTTTGTGCTAGTTATTGCTGTTTATTATACTCTTTTATAAGCCAATTGCACATGACAGCGGTGAGTACTCATTGCTGTTTACTTTTAGTTGTAAATTTATGGGTATTTTATCCATGTTTGTTGGTATGCTAGACCATATTAATTGGACTGTACAACCCTGGCCTGGATGTTAATACTGAAAATTGTCTGTAAGTAAAGTCAAGTATGGTGATATCATAACCATGTATTGAACACACACACATAAGTATTTATTTACATGTATTATTAACATTATACTAAACTTGACTGACTGGTATTCCTCACTGTCCCCGGCCTATGTCTCCATTCCTGCTTTCGTTTCAGGATCTCTTCTGTATCATTTCGCTGATATTCCTCATGAAGCCTCGATAGAACTGAGTTGGGAGCCGAACGTCAAGGAAATCATTGTCAAAACAGGATTTGAAATACTAGTATGTTACGGTCATGGCACGTATGCATGTATGATTTATAATGTATAATATTGATTTATTTTGGTACAGAAGGAAAAGCAGAAGTGTTTATCAACTTATATCGAGAATCCACAGTCAATGCTCGACATATGAATGTGTTTTTATTGTAGCAAGGAAGCCTTCATATATAGCATGTATATTCCAAGGCCAGCTTTTACTATATCGGGTTCAATCATTCTTCACAATGTTATTTTTTTTCTTTTGTTATTTTTATTTAAATTTTTTTTTTTTTTAATTTGTGATCATGAACTACAAAGCTAAAATGCTTAACCATGTGCCGATTTTATAAGAAGGGGGGCTAGCTACAATTAAGTGACGTCACTAAGCCGAACTCGCTGATTATTATCTTTATTTTTTTAGTTGCGGTCAGTACTACCTTGGTACGTACTACTATACTACTGATTGGAACATTAATTGCCGGCTCGTGAGTCGCTCGGTTTTAATTCACTATGGTGTCGAGATCTGTTAGAAAGGGACTAATATTGATAGCTTCTAGCTGTCTACTATCATCATTTTTCGTGATCATACTTAACAGTAAGTATTGCCACTGCAGTGGCCGTAGCCAAGGCGGGGGGGTCGGGGATAGGCCTGAGTACATTACTCTCAGAAAATTCCCTAATATTCTTTCCAGAAATTCCTGTAAAATTGACCAATATTCTCAATAAAATTCTTTCATCTGACAGGTTTAAATAAATTTATGTCTCGTCTAAGTACGAACATGCATGCTTGCATTATGGATGGTGAAATTGAGTGATTGTGATATAAAGATGCCTGTATAGTCTATCTTCAAAGGATATCTCATTTGAATAAGGAGTAAAGTCACAGATGTAGTACTGATTTTAGTACTAATGGTATAGCAAGAGAGGCAGCATATTTATCATAAATGCCACATTTTAACCCTATATTATTCCGATAATAATTCTTAAAAGAGTATGCCCCTATTATTCTTTCTTTTATTCCAGAATATTGTACTCAGGCCTAGTCGGGGCCGACATCGCGGCTAACCAGCCGCTATAAATAGGGTGATGCCGACCAAGCCTGAGACTTTGCCTTATACCAACTTTGCCGTCTTCATTTTGAAATGAAAAATTGTTGTGAGAATATTAATTTTGATATAGCCTGTGGGTTTGTGCAATCATAATCTATGGTGGCAATGACTATACGTACGGCAAGTCATTAAAGTTCACTCAACGTGGATTGATTGCCATTGCAAATCAGTTATTATACATGTACATATGTCGCATGATGATCTTTTATTTGTTAGCCTTTTTCTTTATAGATAACATAATTAATGATCTTGTCCTACTGATTTAGACAGAATCGTAAATCAAGTTCTTCAAGATCGGTGGCCATTATTGCCCTTCAAGATGGCGGCGCGTTAATGATATTCATAGCTTTGTGCATAACCTCTATAGTGATTAGTCCAATAAAGCATGCCCACGCCGTTCCGATTGTGATTGGACTGTATATATTATACTTACAGTAAAAAAAACTGAATCATGCATTATGCCAACTAAAATGATGTACTACACGATGTAGTACTTTGGCGTACATATGCTTTATCTAATGCCAACAGGGATTACATGGCTTTGTGGGATCTTCCCCTCATTAGCTATCATAATGTGGGTGTGCATTAAATCATGACCATGTCAAATAAACTTGTACTTTTTATCATATCATATCAGTGGTCACTCAATTACGTTGTAGTAACCTTCATTTGCTTTCTAGTGGCCCCTTAGTTTTGTTCAGTATATAAGGTGCGGGATTTACAATATAAACGTAACATTTACATAATGTTCACAGTAGGAAATTGTACGTTAACGTGACATTTAAAGTAGAGAACTTGATTCAACTTTTACGTTACGTGTGTATTCGCCATTTCTTATACTGAATAATTAATGAGTAATTTCAGGCTTCTCAGTTTTAATGATATTCATGCATGTTAACAATTTATGATAGAGGTGGATTTACACAATAAACATAGCTAAGTTATATAATATAGTAACACTAGTAAGCAAATATATACGGGAAGCCAGTACGAACCACATTCACGTAGCCAGCATAAAAGAGTATAACCAAGTTCTACTTTGAACATCATGTTAACAATTTGTACCATAGCACTATAAAAAATGTTGCGTGCGGATTTTCACGCAACGTGTGTGATATTGCTGACGGTTACCATGGAAATGCCATGGCAACCATCTGAATCACACACGTTGTGTGAAAATCACGCAACAGTTTTTACATGCAACGTGTGGCCATGGAAATACCACATGCTGGCAACCGTCAGAAAAATCACACTGTGACACGGTATGAAAACCATGCAACAGTTTTTCGTACACAATACTCTTCAGTCCCATGCATGCTGTATTTGCTTATACATTATGCATGTCAGTATGCATGAAGTTTGAAGACGCTTGGACTGATACAATTAATAAGTAAGCTTTTATATACGTTACGTAAATGTTATGTTTCAGTATAGTGTAAATCCACCTTTAGTTCAATGACAATATTTTGACACCAGAATATAGTCACACAAATTCTATAGAATCTACCTTTTCAGTATGTATAGGCAGAGTTAGTATATACTCCTGATTTATAAACCCATAATTCAGGAAATTTTCACCTGTAAAAATTTTCATTTCATAAAAATGTCATGTTTAATTTTCATACAATGAGACCTGTTTGTACAGGCTCTGTATTGTGTACACTATTTCCATTGCATGATGCATGTGTTTTATTTTCTTACATCATTCCTTGTACATAGAAAATAAAATCAGTATGAAAATATCCAAATTATAATTACAGAATTTGAACTAAAGGCTAACTTTTTCACAACAATTCATTCAAGTATAACATCAAGTAAGCTGTGCATGCTTATAGTCTCACTTTACTGCATGTGTAATTAAGGTATGACTAAATGCCATATAATACTGAAGCCTATACTGATCATATGTATATGCATGCATTCTAAAGCATCTCAATAACCGCATGAAACAGTTCTATATATTTCATTATATATTATATAGTAACTCAAAGTCAAGTCCAGCATATAGATGAATTGTTAGTACCTGCCGCATTGAAAAAGTCCCCTCATGACTGGCCGTACCTTATAATAGGAGCAATAAGTCACCCAGGATACTTACTTACTAGCATTTTAAAGAAAAAACGTGGTGTAAACATCAGTGTAACAGAAGATATATCCAGTTTAGGTGTTGATTTAGGAACATGGAATCACTATGACAGGCTCAGGATTGATGCAAATGTTATACCATCTATTGTTGATTATAGTGATCGAGAAGTGTTGGAGTCGCACTTGGAATGGGCTCATGGAGGTACTGTGGTATACATTCCCTCGTTACTATTCAATGCAATTAATGAAGACAGCCATTTTGAAGTGACGTACATCAACTCCATACTGGAAAATTTCGGTAACCTTTTGGAAGGCATACGAAATCACACTAAAACAATGAGAATTGTTTACTTTACGCCATCAAGAGAAAGGATTTATTCCAACCAACATGCCACAGTTATTCGATTGCTCTCACATATCCTTAAATCATATATTCATAACAATCCGAATATTCAAGGTACCATTATATCCTTCACTACAGATAAACAAACAAGACCTCATAGTATGTTGGGTTGTGATAGTGCTCAAAATATTGAAACTATACAATCAGCAATGCATGATGCCACACACGCTGGAATCATGTGCAGTGCTACTAATCATTTACAGCAGGCTAGTAGTATCAGTAGAACAGCAGTACCAGTTGCGGATCGTGAATATGTTGTAGGGGTTAATGTTCGCAGTAATAAATACAAACATGAGTCACTTTTATATATTTATGGGTTCTTAGTGTCCGCTGTTAAGCTGAATTTAGACATACTTATTTTTCATAATGTTTACAGTAGCAAGACTAGAGAAATATTGCAATATAACAATAAAGTCAAGTTTATTAAGGTACCACATAGATATGAGAAAGGCAGAAAAGAAAATGATGCTCGATATTATATCCTATATAAGTACATTTTGAATCATCCCGAGATAAAAGCCATTGTTTTTCAAGATCTTAGAGATGGCGCATTCTATACAAATCCATTTCGAGTGATGGATGGAATTGGAAACAATGTTTTATATGCTGGAACGGATAAAGCTTTTTTCACAGCTCCAGGCCAACATAAAGTAACAATTTTAAAGTTCAAAAATTGTTATCCGGAAGAACTAAAAAAAGGTTTAGGACGTTTTCATCCATATTATAATGCTGGGACATTCGGAGGTTCACGAGATGTGATTCTAACATATCTTCAGTGGATATTGAGGTATTTAAAAACGACACCGCGTAAGTTCAGGTGTAACATGGTGTCCAATTATCTTGTGACTAGAAAATACTTTTTTAATCGTTCGTACAGTGGGTATCCATTTCAGCTCTACTATGGTGCTCATTTCGGCATTCCTCCCGGACTAGCTGTCAAGCATAAAGAGGCTCATCCTTATAAAATAGATGATGACCTTACTTATATACCTTCTGGATATATACAAGTATAGACATATAGCCTCACACATGCATTAGTTGGCTGAATGTATTTCAGTTCATGCGGTTTGATATAGTGCATCATTATTAGATAGAAAAATCTTTAATTCAGTGAGTATTTTTCTGAAAAAATAGATGTATTATAATTATTGTGGTTTTGTGGGTGTTGCAACTTGTGTGACAATGTCACAATGCTGACCATACTGCCGGTCTCTTCCTGGTGATACATCAGGATGAAACTGATCATGAGCTATGATTTTTTGTCTGTTCCAGACATTATCTCATGTATTCAGACTGACTATAGTGCTATATACTCCATCCTAACTATAAGGTAATGTTTCTAATGTACATTAATACTAATGAATGTAAAACAATGTGATGCGGAATGATAATGATCATGTGTGTGACACTCTAGAAAAAATTTAGTTGTTCTGCGGGTCATTTTCCGTAATCTGTCGGAAATTCAAAACACGTGCTTGTAGTGTTTAACTGTATAAATGGCTACAACAGTAGATGTGGGTGATGGGGAGAGCTATAGCAATGAGAATTGCAGCACTGGTACGACGAAATCTTTATCAGAGGAAGAAGAAATAAGATTGGAGAAGGAGCATTTTGAAAAAATCGTAAATGCGATTTTGTATTACAAGTAAGCGGAATGACTAATACTGATACGTATCTCCAGTACATAAAACGTAGTCTCGACTGTACACGTTCCTCTATGCAGATCTAATGCTTATGGTAGACTACAGAAACTCTGGTCCAACTTCATTAAGCTACCCTCGAATCATCAGAAGCTATTACCCCAGTTCTCTACTCACGTCAAGAACTGTTATAAAGCTGTGGACGCCAACAATCAGTTCCTGGAGTTGATTGTGAAGAATGCTGTTGGGTTTTTCGAGAATTCAGATGTATCTCAATTTGTGAGTGAGCCAATGAAACAATCACCTAAAGCCTGTTGTAGGAATATTTCAGTTAAGGATGCATGTTTATGGCCGGAAGGAGTACGTAGATGCAAGAATAGAAAGTTGTTCTTTTCTTGTATTTACATAATTATATAAAATATGTAATAAGTATTACACCCCTGCCAGGGCTTTATCACGTATGCACACGAAAATTTAATGATATTCAATAATCCCGAGGGCGGAGCCTGAGGGATTATTGAATATCATTGAGTGTGTATCGCGATAAAGCCATGGTAGGGGTGTAATAGTTCACTTATTCGACAGAAGGCTTACAGATTCAAAGAGGACATAGGAGAAACGTAAAATCTATCTGGTGGATATCGATTTCACGATAGAACTCGGGAGCGCCAGATTTTTTTTTGTCGGCACTCTTTAAATTTTCAACACTCAGCTTACTTCTATGAAAATCTGTCACAAGGTAGATAGAATTCGTATTTCTGATAGTTTCTGCCTCGTAAATCATGCCTTTCTGTTAGTTTTTGTCTCGTAAATCATGTCAAACGATGATCAATCTGTTCTTCGTTCGCTTCCGGGGCAATATCGATATTCCCTAGGGAATATGTATATTTCCCAGGAAGTGCACGTGTATCGCAAATAAACCATGCGCAGTGCCTTTGATCTGTAAGGCTTCTATAGAATAACAGTATGTACATTGGTTATCAGTATACAGTACATTGGTTATCAGTATGTATGTGTACATTGGTTATCAGTATGTTTACTTTATGCATTGGTTGTTTATCTATATAGGTAGAAAATATTCAGGTTATGTATGTGTAGTATATAGGTTTATTCTTGTATTGTGTATTGTATGTGTTTATATAGGAGGAAGATATTCAGGAGATTTGTAGATCAACAGTTGATTTCATCAAAATACTACCATCAATTGAATGCAAGACACCCCTACAGGTTTTAGAGATCTACTCCAATGAAAGTGGTTAGTCTTTTATTTATGCAAGCAAATACACCCCATGTATAGTTAGCTATCATAATGTGTTATGTATTATATAGATATATATTGCCGGGAGTGGCTGCATGTGGGTTAGTCACTCAGTATCCACATGTACATATTTAAGCCTGGTTCACAGCATTTATGTAATTTTGTTGACGGTTTAGCCTTTTTTTGTAGCATTTACTTTAAAGTAGACTAGGATTCTATTGCAGTGTTAATGTGTTACATGTATACAATGTGTATTGTGTAGACGAAGAGGAGTTCAGTAAACCAGCCTTCCAGCGAGTTTATCAGTATTTACGTAGGAATGATGAACAAGCAAATCTTGATGAGTATTCATATAGTCTAGAAGAAGCAGAGCTATTGGGAACTCACCATAGCAGTGACTGTCTGCAATTACTACTGGAGTGAGTTTGCCGGTTTTCATTTTTATCTCCAGCTTTTATTTAATTTTGCCTGCTTTTTTTTTAGTAAATTCAGTGTCAAAGACCCATCCTGGTCTGAGCTGAGGCACTTTATCAGTTTCCTGAATGAGCAGCTGGAATGTTCTGAAAACTCAGTGTTTTGCAATAGCGAGTTGGT
>JAYJLX010064831.1:0-28071 GCA_036873525.1 Chalinula nematifera | reverse complement strand
CTCGGGCTGATATCTCGGGGTTCGGGTTGTATATTTGCCATATTTCCCTCGAAGCCATGGTATATATATTACATATATACCTGATAGTCATTTGCAGCAAATGAGGTTTCTCTTATATTCTGATCTCCGATTACACATGGACACGCATAGTTATGAACAAGATCACATATCGTGGATTCCATACGAGCTAGTCGGGTAACGTCAATGATTTGTATAAGATTAACAAATGTTCTTGGAAGCTATAATGTATAGAGATATATAATTTATTACATGCACAGTTATATTCATATGGCTTACATTGTTTTGTAAATAGTCCAAAGCTTCTTTAATACTATTGATATAGTTTGCAGGGGAGTGCTTGATAGGCTATACATACCACATATTAAGCATGCACACGTGTATAGTATCATACTCACATCTTTGCAGAAACGGCAAAGATTGTTTCCACCAATCCATAATGACACAAGTTTCCAATCCTCTCTAAATTCTATTTGCTATATATTATATCACCATGCAGGCATAAAATTAAACACACCAAACGTTTCAATTAAGTGATGGTATGATTCATCATGCATGCATAATATGCTGCAGTGACTTACAGTTGTATCTGCCTTGATTTTGTCCACCAGCCTTCTTGCTTGCTCAGGCATATCTCTGCAATCGGAAAAGAGGATATGTCACAGTTAATCATATCACATGATCTGATCCATCACAGTGCCATATCATATAGCAGCATTGGCAAATAGCAATGCATATAGCTGAGTAATAGACATTTCGTTGGTGTATAAGCTAGTATATAGATCAACTGTTTCACCTAAATAACTTACTGAGCTATTGCTCCTGATACAGCAACATTGTTGTTTGCTTTCCTACTGGAGGACAGCCAACCGCCATCATGCATGGTTGAATAACCACGTAAATTAGGATTGTATTTTTTGAGTATATCTGCATGCATGCAAAGAAAGTAAAAAAAATAACAGAACTGATGGATATATTAAGCTATATATACTGTCATACTTGGGATGGTAGTAACTTTGCTGAGATCCTTATAACCTCCAATACTGTATTGATTTAAAGCCGGATCAGTCATCATTTCAAGTAATGTTGTTTTGACAATTAAGTTTTCTTATGCAATATGCATGCATGTTGCCTTTTATTTATACATTTAGTGAGTGCATATATTGTGGTATTATCATTGAATTTATACATATACACCATCATTGCAGCGGCATGAATACCTATATTTAAAGCCTATATATGTGTGATGGAATACTATACTGCCATAGGCAACAGTTTATTAAATAAAATATGATTTCATGCAGTTTAAATTAACCAAAACTATATGAGAGTAAAAGTAGTTTTAGTTCTCATGAGACATAAAAGTTTTTTATAAGCTACTGATATGATGCCGGTCCAAAACAACAGCACATATATGCATGCATGACTATATAACTGTAACGTACGTCCATGATAGCTCTCTGTATTCAGTTGTGGCTGATAGTATGTTAGATGCTGCAGCCCCAAAGCCAGCCTATATAATATACATATATAATAAATGTCGATCTACGTTGTGGCGGTATACATGCTTTAATATACTATAATATACTATATGAATTATAGCATGTACTTTGCCAAGTGGTTTCATTGTTTCCACTGATGCAGATATTTGTACTTGTGTTTGGGGTTTATTTTATAATTATATTTGACTTCGTTAATTGTTAAACACTAACAGAATATAGCCTATATAGCTTATGCCAGCTACAGAGGCTGTTCGAAACATTTATCAAGAACCGGAATGATAGTTACTGCTTGACTGCCAGTGCATGTACAGTACTAATTAGGTACATATATGCTTACTGCCAGCTATATTATATTACAAAGGCTTACTGTTACTGAGTTTCCCATGGCACCTACAATCTTTATATCATATGGAGTGAGCTGATGAACTGCGGCCATGAAAGGGACAATAAAATTGCACTATATGATAATCCATACATATAGAGCTACATGCATCATTTTGTAGTACTATACCTGTGCGGGCAGGTCTGTGGGTATAGTGCTTGCAGTTGAATTTGCTGCCAACAGGCTAAAGGAGTAGATTGGCATTTATAGTTAGCATGCATGATCATGCCATGTATGATGTGAGTTTATACCTCACGAGCTTGGGCAGTAACGCGATCATCACTTGTACCACCCACTGCTTTTGCATCATTTAAGGCACTTCGAATCAAAGTATCTATAATAAAAGAATGAAGATATAGATAACATACCATCAGCTGCATCTGTGGACTAATTGACTGAATTAATTAATGCTTGGAACTGAATTGGCTTACGGTATTCACTCTTGCTAGGTCTATAGCTACGCACAGCAACAACTATGAAAGACAAGAACACAGCAACTGAAGCAGAGACCTTCATCAATGTTTGTCAATGAAATGGTACTAATAATACTGACTAGAGCAGTTTGCAAGATATTTATACTGATAAGCAGCTGACAACACTGATGCATGCTGTTTGCAGTATGTATAGTTGATTAAAAAGTGTTAATTATGGGCTCATGGGCTAAGCTCAGCTCTAGTAAACATATACCGGCTTAATTTTAGCCTCTTGATGAAATTATAATGCATGCATCTCATGCAGTATCTTAGTTTCTATAAAGCCGGCTGGTATTGTACTAGCGCATGCACTTTGTAGGGGGGAGGGGCTGGTCATGACATTATTAATTTTGTAAAGCAGATCAATTATTTTTTTTGAAAAAAAAAAAGTATAATTTGTATTACTTTTGTTCTGCGGTATTATATGCTATTAACTCTTTTATCAGGCCATATTAGCTTATTCACTGAGCAGCACTTTGATCCCTCAACTGTTATGAATGGTTTTAAAGTACGGGGCCTCCTGTAATTATAATAATTATATTGTAATTCAATTAGTAATAAGTAGTAAGGAGCGCTATAGTACTGCAGTTATGTATAACATACTGAATCTGGGCATTCGATTTCGCCTGGTACATCCCATGTTGTATCCTTTTCACCAATTGGCTGGATCTATTGATAATGCACTAACAATAGTTGCATGTACATGTCAGACAGACAAACATATGCTGCCTCTATGTGCATATAGACACATTCACATATAGTGTATGTGTGTGTTATGGTATACATGGGCCATGCTTTGTATGTTGCGAGTATACTTGGGAGTACCATATTGTTCCAAAGAGCAATGGCAGCCTCTTTGCTTCCTTTACCACTGAAATGAAAGCAGTCAGGTGCAAAATAGCTCAGATCTGGATCACCACTGAACTGCTGAGAAATAATAATATACTTTCATCCATTGCATGCATGCAATGTATAAGCATCACCTTTGTAGGTATCTCCATTTCTGTGAATAATGGTTGAATAACAACAGTGAAGTTGCTGTTGTAGTAGTCTCCGGAATCAATAAGCTGCCTAGTGGCTTCCTGTGCATCACTTAACACATTATAACATTTCATGAATACTTATACTTATATACTTGGTATGCTCCAGCCATTTCTGAAGTTTCCTGATCCTTCTCGCAAGGACAAGCAATGGAATGAACGCAACGGCAGCCGAAATCTTTGGCCAAATCTGCCATAACTGTTATATCCATGATCATGGCCAGATTCACAAATGTTCTTGGAAGCTATATTGAACAGCCAATATAAAAGCAATACTATACGCATTAATCTATAGGTGTTTTGTGTTTGTGCATACATTGTGATATAGTATATCCAAAGCCTCCTTCACATTAGCTGAGTAATTTTGAACAGAGTTTTTCTCTTTGTCCTATAAATTCAATAGAATTATGGAACAGATGTTAATGATAAGGAAGGTGTATTTGTTGGGTGCCAAACATGCATTAGTATATTCTGATGCCAAACAGCACCTTAATTATACGAATTATACCATTGGGCCAGCTTTCCCACTCACCAGACAATATTTGCAAAGGTTATTCCCTCCAATGAACAAAGTAATCACCTTCCAATCTTCATTAATGTTGATGCTCTATTTAAAAAAGAAAGAATATCAAGTATATGGTGAAAAAGGAAATTATGCATGAACCATTCTGCATTTACATATACAGTGATATGCGTGCACGCATGCATGCATTTGCTATATGTACCGTATCATTTTTAATCTTCTCAACTAATATTTCAGCCTGATTAGGCATGTCTCTATAGTGAGATATACATATTATTACAATATACCTGGCTGGCAATAGTAAATATCGTATATGTACTGTGCTATTGATCCTGAGACAGCAACATTAAGGTTAGAGTTTGGTGAGTCTGCTAGCCCTATGCCAGTCGAAAATCCTTTGACATCTGGATTGTACTTTTTGATAATATCTGCATGATATAGTATTTAAATAAAATTCCATGCATTTTGCATGCATGATGTGTGCAGTGTGAGTGTTTAGTGCATACTTGGTAATGTTGTAGTATCACTCAGTGTATCATCTCCTCCAATACTATAGAACCAGTGAGTATGTTATAGCTAGTCATCATGATATATGTGCATAGATGTAGCATATATACTAACCTCCATGATACCCCACGGTACTCAAATGAATGGAAGAATGTTGGAGACTCAGCACCAAATGCAGCCTATACACATATAGCCCATATGGCAAGATAACGAGAGTGTTTATGAAGATAATCTGCATGCTAAGTCATGATAGATAAGGATTTACCGTGATAGAGTCACCCATTGCACCAATCACTTTGATATCATACGGAGTCAGTTTGTGGACTATACAATATAACATATTAAACTATAATGCTGTATGATGCATGCTCTAAATGAGATTGCTACATGGGAAGCAACTTACTGCTTTATAGTGTGACATACATCCATTATATGACACATACATATAGTCTATAGTATACCTGTGGTAGCTGTAGGGGGAGGATCATCAGATACTTCACAGTTAAAATCTGTTCCCTCATTCTGTTACATGTTTACAAGTTATTTCATTCAGTGATGGACATCAGTGTATTATACAAATTGATTTACCAGTGCTCCTGATTTAATATAACCAACTGCTGGTTTGGGTTTTGAAATGACTTTAATAAACTCTATTGCAGTTGCAAAGTTTCCTGTAAGCTCTCCTATATAACATAAAAGATTAATTAAATACTCATATCTACCATACGATTGCGCTATCTCACCACATTTAAATGCCAGTCTGCACCAATTCACCGATTCACTTTGTTGGTTGCTATCATCAGCTCGATTTCGACTTTTACCTGGCTTTTTTTTCGCATCTGAAATAACCAGGAGAAAACATAACAAGAATACCCTTGTAAGCTGCATTTTGTCCCTCCAAGTTTTTAATTCTTATGATATTGGACTATAAATGATACCTTGCAACAACTTTTCCTATTATAAGGACATGGCTTGAAGGGGGTGTGGCTTGGGTTGCAACATACATACATTTGTTTGATACATATATTCATGCAGAGATATCCACATAGCACAGACTGAGGCTTTCACTTCCTCTAACCACAGGTAATGCAGTACAGCTTGTACTATGTAAAGTTTATCATTGTAGGTTCCAATTCACGTACTTATGTACATGCACATGCCAAACTGATCCATTAAACCTATTAAAGACATTAATGGCCATGGTGGGGGATTTGAGCTTCGGATGCTTAAGTTGCTTTACCTATAGTTGGAAATGACCAGGATACAACTCTAGCCAGTGTTAATGTCACATTTACAAGCATCTATTGTGCTAATTCAATTCAGCATATATGTCATGCATGCTTTAGACAGTATATACTTATGATTTATAATCCGCTTGCAATTATTGAGACAATAAAAGTGATAATATAAATACCATCATGTACATGTACATGCAGTATATAGGAACCAATAATGTGTGTGGGTGTTTGCCACACCCTATATATACACACATCATAAGCTCCCATGGTAATATGAATCTAAACAGCATGATCTACACTACACTGGCTACTGCTACACTGCTGCTGTTGAATATACTACTTTAGTTAAAGTTTCAGTTTTATGTTGTTGATTGATGATCTATAATCATCCATTAGTATTTACTGTTCCTTCCTGTGAAGAAATAGGGGGAGTCCTGTAGTTTAAAAATAATATAATATAGTAAGTCTCATATATACTGACTCCAATAATTTATACAAGTATAAACGTACCTCAGTAGGACAGTGTATGGTTTCATCTTCCCAACCAAGAGACTTACTACCCACAGGTTCTAACTATAATAATGATAGAGTGCATGATTGACTTAGCATTGCGTGATCCAGCATGCTTTGAATATTGTGGCTAACCATATTGTTCCACAGTGCAATTGCAGCTTTTGCGTGCCCTTTAGTATTGAAGTGGAAACAGTCTAGTGCAAAATAGCTAGCATCTGGCTTCCCATTCTGCATTATAATAAGCAATTGGTGGATATGCATTATAATCCTCAGTATATGGATTCATACAGTTATACCTTATATGGTAGCTCTACTCCCTCAAAGAATGGCTGAACAACAACAGTGAAGTCCTCCCTGACGTTGTATCTGCCAGTGTCAATCAATTCATTGATGGCATTCTAATAATAGTTAATAATACAGTATAATGAAGTATACTATATAGTTATAGTATTGAGAGGCTGTTTGGAATCCATGATGTGCGTGGGTGGGGAAACGTCATACCACCACATGTATCATGGGCTTCTGCCTGAATGTGGATCATCAGTCCTATATAACTGACATTTAAATTAATTATATAACTTCATCAGTTATTTAACTATACAAGTTTACCGGCTCAATATAATTCTCTGTTTATATATAGCAAGTGAAAATCAATAATATTATTTTCAATACAACAAAAAAACTATACCATAAGCATATAAATGAATAGTCAAATTCTATTGTTTAAGTCCCAGGGGACAAGGGAAAAGCTGGGGGGCTGGTATATCTGCTGCCAACAGGCCCAATTAACATAGAGGCATACACATGCAGCTATATAGTGCACTGATATGCAATATCACATTAATAGTACTATATAGCTGTACATATATACCTGATACTCATTTGCAGTGTGCGACGTTTCTTTTATATTCTGATCCCCTTTTACACATGAACATGCAAACCTATGAACAAGATCACATATTATGGATTCCAGAGGGGCTAGTCGGGTAACGTCAATGATTTGTATAAGATTAACAAATGTTCTTGGAAGCTATAATGTAGAGATATATAATTTATTATATACATGCACAGTTAATTATATTCATATGGCTTACATTGTTTTGTAAATAGTCCAAAGCTTCTTTAATACTATTGATATAGTTTGCAACGGAGTGCTTGATAGGCTGTATATATGCACACTCACATATTAAGTATGCATGCTCACGCATGTTATGCAGTTTAGTTGGCACTCACATTTTTGCAATGGGCGCAAAGATTGTTTCCACCAATCCATAATGACACAAGTTTCCAATCCTCTCTAAATTCTGTTTCCTATATCACTGGCCTTAAAAACAAACAAACAAATATGTCAATGTCAACTTACAGTTGTAGCTGCCTTGATTTTATCTACCAATCTTCTTGCTTGCTTAGGCATATCTCTGCAATTAGAAAAGAATACATAGATCATTGATCCAGTGCTATATATAGCAGCATGGCAATAACAAGACACCAAGCTAGTCAAACACCATGTCTGCATGCTGATGTATATAAGCCTTACTGAGCTATTGCTCCTGATACAGCAACATTGTTGTTTGGATACCGAGTGGAGAACAGCCAACCCTTGCTTATGGTTGAATAACCACGTAAACTAGGATTGTATTTTTTAAGTATATCTGCATGCAAACAAAGTGAAAAAATAAAACAACTGATAAGCTATATACTGTCATACTTGGGATGGTAGTAACTTTGCTGAGATCCTTATAACCTCCAATACTGTGTATCAATGTATAAAGATCAGTCATTTCAAGTTAAATTGACTATATTTGTTTTGATCAAGTGTTAACGTTTTTATAATACAATGCCTCTCATATAGTGGAGTATACATAATTCTTTTATTGGTGAGTGCGTATATAGTTCTCATAATTTGGTATATTATTGACTCCGTATGCATACCATCATTGCATGTATAGCTATTGTGTTATAAATAACATGCACCATACAACAGTTTACTTAAAATATGCTTTCAATTTAGAAATACTTTAAATTGTAATTACAATATTCAGTCATAGTTTACAATCATGATAAAAAGTATATAGTTTCAATCATGATCAGGAGCCATACATGCAGTTTTTTATACTAAATAATATGATAACATATATATGATTATAACGTACGTCCATGATAGCTCTCTGTATTCAACCAAGGCAGTTAGTAAGGTAGACGCTGCAGCCCCAAAGCCAGCCTATCAGTACATGATGTACATAACGAGTATCCATGCACATTGTGGCAGTGCAAGTTTGGTATACTAAAACTAATATGAATCATATCATGCACTTTGCCAAGTGGTTTCATTGTTTCCACTGATGCAGATATTTGTACTTGTGTTTGGGGTTTATTTTAGTGTATATATAATATTATATTTCACTTTGCTAATCATTAAATATTGAATTGGAACCCTATAGACTAGCTATACCAGATGCATCAGTGTTGTTCGAAACACCTGTCAAGAACCAGGATGATACTGCTTGACTGCATGCGCGTGCAGGCCAGTTTATACTATACCGGTATTGCAGTTACGGCCGATGGTATATATGTTTACTGCATGTCAGATACTGAGTATTATAAAGGCTTACTGTTACTGAGTTTCCCATTGCTCCTACGATCTTTATATCATACGGAGTGAGCTGATGAACTGCAACCATGAAAGGAACAATAAAATGAGAATATAAATGCTTGCATGCATGCAAGGCTAATGTTGTATATAGTAATAGAGTCTACCTGAGCGGGCAGGTCTGTGGGAATAGTGCTTGCAAATGAAATTGCTGCCAACAGGCTAAAGTATATAGATTGGCATTATAGTTGCTATGGATGGCATATATGCCACGTATGATGTGAATTTACCTCAAGAGCTTGGGCCTTACCAATACCATCAGGTATACCACCTTTTGCTTTTGCCTCATTTAAAGCTCTTCGGATCAAAGCATCTGTATAATAAAAGAATGATAAATGAAATACTGAACAGTAGATCTATTTGTGGAATTGACTGAATTAATGCCTGGAACTGAACTGATTGGCTCACCGTATTCACTCTTGCTATAGCTATGTACAGCAACAACCAGGAAAGACAAGAATATAACAACTGAAGCAGAGACCTTCATCAATGTTTGATCTGTCAATTAAAATAGTGCAAACAGTATTGAATACTGTTAAAAATTTGCAGCCTGAGTAATAGATCCAGTTATTTAACTATAGTGTTAATTAATTATGTTAACTAGGGCTGAGCTTAGCCCATAAAGCCATAATTTTTGGGCTCCTGAATATAGCAATGGCAATCTATGTGTGTGGTCAGTAAATACATATCAGCCACACAGTATCTTAATTGACTTTTTGGGGGATGGGCTAGTCAACTGCTAATGTTAGTATACACAGCTTCGTTAGGTTCTATAGCTTAGGTTTAAAAAGAAAAAAAACCCATAGGTATATTCACATGCATACATCAATTACATAAAATATTATTTCATGGAAATCCGCTTAATTAGAAAGCCGTACATAGCAATTGAAACCAACGTTCAAGCAAATCTGCACATATCTAGGGATCCAAATCAACTCAAATCAGTTCGAAATACATCTATAACTACATATAAAACATTTCGTGGAATTCTAAAACAAATACTTTTCAACCCATTTTTAAAAACCATGGACTATAGCCTTGGGACTTTTACCGATTTTCGATAAATTTAAGTATGAAATAGACTTTGATAAAACGTTGGGCATTAATTAACATGGCTGTATTGGACATAGGAGTGTTAGTCCATCTAACTCCTTCTAGCTCATCAATACAGGCTGAAACTGAGCAGAGAAAAATCGCTATTAGTAAAATAGCTCTGGTGGGCAGTGCATCAGTGCAGCATATCAAATTTTACATTATGAGTGGAGTTTCATTACCTGATTAGATCTATATGTTGGCTCGTTCAGTGTGTCATATTATACTGATACTAAGGGAAACTGATAGAAATAAGTATAGTAATAGCTTTAATATATAATTTAAAATACTCACTGATCCATTTTGTCAGTATTAAAACAATACAGTATAAGTCACATGCATGCACTGCAAATCTGCTATATGATGGGCTGACCCACTAATATGCAATCAATATAATTATATTCAATATTTGTAATCCACAGTTGTTAATATAGACTATGAATCAATTCACAGTCAAACACAATGCAATTAAAACAATACAAAGCATACATGTATAACAATTGCAATATAATTATATTTTCAAACATTCAAACTGAGGCAATTAAAATTAGTTCCTCAGTAATAATGTACATACTATTTAAGCATAACAGCTCATGCATGATATAATTACAATGATTTGCATGCAATTCAATTGCATTTACGTGAGACAATGATTGAAACAATCACATATGCATGCAATCGTTGCAAATAAAATAATAATTTATTATGATATAAGAGAACTACAATAATACTGTCATAATGTATGTATAAAAATATACAGCATATAGGAGCTGATAATGTCTGGATGCCAGTATGCCCACCATATATACACACATTACGCGCTCCAGTCATGCAATGACATAATATATGATAATTGCATAATCACGATAATAATGAATCTCAATATATCTCTATAGATAACTACACTACTGCTACACTGCTATAGAAATGTACTACTTTGGCTACTGTTTTAGTTTTATGTTGTTGACTGATGATCTATAATCATCCATTAGTATTTACTATTCCTTCCTGTGAAGAAATATGGGGAGTCCTACAGTAATTTAGAAATTAATAATTATAATCACGGAATAATAATTAAAGTGCGGCACCTCAGTAGGACAGTGTATGGTTTCATCTTCCCAACCAAGAGACTTGCTACCCACAGGTTCTAACTATAATAATGATGGAGCGTATGATTGACTCAGCATTGAGTGATCCATATGCTTTGGATATTGATGGCTAACCATGTTGTTCCACAGTGCAATTGCAGCTCTTGCGTGCCCTTTAGTATTGAAGTGGAAACAGTCCAGTGCAAAATAGCTATCATCTGGCTTCCCATTCTGCATTACAATAAGCAATTGATGGATATGCATTATAATCCTTGGTATATGGATTCATGCAGTTATACCTTGTATGGTAGCTCTATTCCCTCAAAGAATGGCTGAACAACAACAGTAAAGTCCTCCCTAACGTTGTATCGGCCAGTGTCAATCAATTCATTGATGGCATTCTAATGTCATAAGTTAATAATACAGTATAATGAAGTATACCGTTGCTCTATAGTATTCATGAGAGGCTGTTTGGAACCCATGATGTGCGTGGGTGGGGAAACGTCATACCACCCACACGTATCATGGGCTTCTGCCTGAATGTGGATCATCAGCAGTCCTATAACTGATTTAAATTACAAAATATTTGCTGTATAATTCTCTGCATGTTTATACTATTATATATAGCAAGTGAAAATCAGTGATCATTATTTTCAATACAACACTAAAAATGAAAAAAAACTACTAAGTGTATTAAATAATGAAATTCTGCTGCTTAAGTCCCACAGGACCTGATGGAAACTGAAGATGGGGGGCTTATACCTGCTGCGACAGGCCCACCCAATTAACATAGAGGCATATACATCATGATATACAACGTTACATGCATATATAGTACTATAGCTGTACCTGATACTCCTTTGCAGTGTCGGACGTTTCTTTTAAATACTGATCCCCGAGGCATGAACATGCATAGCCATGAACAAGATCACATATTAAGGATTCCAGAGGGGCTAGTCGGGTAACGTCAATGACTTGTATAAGATTAACAAATGTTCTTGGAAGCTGTAATGTAGAGATATAATATAATAATAATAAACCGGAAGCTGCATGTATATATTCATATGTGACTTACATTGTCTTGTAGATAGTCCAGAGCTTCTCTGATACTATTGATATAGTTTGCAGGTGAGTGCTTGACAGGCTATAAGGCATACATTGATATATGCACACTCACATATTGTTAAGCATGCATATGCAGTTATATAGCACTCACATTTTTGCAATGGGCACAAAGATTGTTTGCACCGATCCATAATGACACAAGTTTCCAATCCTTTTTAAATTCTGTATCCTATACATACAATGCATACAACATAAATATGTTAAGTGATGATGGGATCATTGTGATTCACGCTCATACATGCATGCATGCATTTTATTGATAGCCGTATATTGTGATGACTTACAGTTGTAGCTGCCTTGATTCTATCCACCAACCTTCTTGCTTGCAAAGGCATATCTCTGCAATTGGAATTAAGATGAAAATATGCTAATTATTTCTATATATAATATAGTGCACGGCAAATGAGTCAGATCTACATCATGTCTGCCGGCAGTGTATTAGTCTTACTGAGCTATCGATCCTGTTACAGCAACATTGTTTCTTAGTTTCCTACTGGGGAACTGTAGCCAACCCTTGCTTTTGGTTGAATAACCACGTAAATTAGGATTGTATTTTTTAAGTATATCTGCAAATAATTAAGTGAAAGAATTAATAATTAATACTAACTGAAAAAACTGATGGATATATTAAGCTATATACTGTCATACTTGGGATGGTAGTAACTTTGCTGAGATCCTTATAACCTCCAATACTGTGTATCAATGTAAAGATCATGCAGTCATTTCAATGCTTATTATATCAGTTATCATGTAGTACATCATTTTTCAGTTTTATTAGTGAGTGCATATAGTTATATTATTTTGAGAATATAGTTTGGTATTATTATCATCAAATCCGCACTATGTATCATTGCAGGCTATTGTGTTATATAAATAATACCCTGTTTAAAGCCTGATGGAATATACACTATAGGCAACAGTTTATATAAAATATGCTTTCAATTTTTAATTGCTATAGTCACAGTAAAAGTAGTTCCAGTTTTAATCAGGATCGACCCATAAAGGTTTTCATAATGAATATATGTATTATAGTATACACATGCATATATGCATACATGACTGATATATAACGTACGTCCATGATAGCTCTACGTATTCAATGAAGGCATTTAGTATGGAAGTAGATGCAACCCCAAAGGCAGCCTATATAATGTACATAACGAGTATATATGCATACTATGATTGTGGCATTGTAAGTTTGGTATATTCACTATATAACTATATATCATGCACTTTGCCAAGTATATAGTTTTATTGTTTCCGCTGATGCAGATATTTGTATACTTGTGTTTGCGGGTTTATTTTAGTGTATAATATTATATTTCACTTTGTTAATCATTAAATATTGAATTGGATATACCCTATAGCTATATGCCAGATGCATCAGTGCTGTTCGAAACATACATGCATGCACCTGTCAAGAATTAACCAAAACGATATAGTTTACAGCTTGATTGCATGCCGGTACTAGATCTAATCATGCAGTTACAGTATTACTGTCAGGTATATACTGAATATTATAAAGGCTTACTGTTACTGAGTTTCCCATGGCACCTACAATCTTTATATCATACGGAGTGAGCTGATGAACTGTATAGCCATGAAAGGGGACAATAAAATGGAATTATAGATGCATCATTTTGTATGCATATTGATACCTGTACGAGCAGGACTGTGGGAATATTGCTTGCAGTTGAATTCGCTACCAACAGGCTGAGGAAATAGATTGGCATTTATAGTTACTAGGATGGCATGATCATGCCATGTGTATGATGTAAACTTACCTCAAGAGCTTGGACCTTACCAACCGCACCATCAGGTATACCACCTTCTTCTTTTGCCTCATTTAAGGCACTTTGGATTAAAGCAACTGTATAATAGATAAGATAAAATGCTGAACTGTATTTGTGGACTAATTGATTGAATTCAGTAATGTCTGGAACTGAATTTGGCTCACCATATTCACTCTTGCGGCTATAGGTACGCACAGCAACAACCAGGAAAGACAAGAATAATGCAACTGAAGCAGAGACCTTCATAATGTTTGATTCTGTCTATTAAAACTGGCTTAAACATACTGACTAGAGTAGTTTGCAAGATATTTATACTGATGGATCAACTGACAACCTTACATGCTTTGCAGTGTAGACTAGTTAATTAACTACGTTTATTAACTATGTTTACTGCTAACAGGAGCCTATAGCACAGCCTATTAAGCCAGGCCATAATTTTTAGGCTCCTGATGGAATATAGCCTTCTATGCATGTGCTCAGTAAATATTAACCAATAAATAGTGCAGTAACACACACAGTATCTTAATTTCTATAAAGCTGATACGAACATATTGTCTGGGGAGGAGCTGGTCAACTGCTAATGTATGTGGGTGTTCATTAACCTGTTATTCTCAACAAACTTTCAGTCTAAATTGCATGAATCAGGGAAGATAACAGTTTCGATATCAGTCTAATTTCTAATTTTTTGCAATATGACCATTGAAAGTTACATTAACATCAGTGAAGATGACAGTTGGTATTATCAAAAGTATTACTTTCAAGATGTGTGTTAATGTCAAAAACTGTCTTATGCCAGCCACTTTCAGAGCTTTTAAAATATATGAAGCTAAGGGCACAGGCTATTACTACGGATATTCTTAATGAACTAATTTCCATTCAGTATTCTCATTCACTCCAATGATTCTTCATATTACTATTCTAGCATTATACTCAACGCAATCTTACCAAAATTATTCCAGCCTCACTCTAAAGTTCTGATGGAATATAGCGCTAGCATTCCATGCATGTGTTCAGTAAATATTACCAATACATGCATCAATGTAGCAACATGTCACACAGTACCTTAAGTTGGTACATAGCACATTATAGGGGAGTGGCTGGTCAACTGCTAATGTATATGGGTGTTAATTAATCTGTTTTGGTGATAGAAGTGCCAGTCCATTCAACTCTTATGCTTCTTATAGCTCATCAATATAGCCGACTGAAATTGAGGGGCAGAAATAGCTCTGGTGGGTGACCATATGGGCGGAGTTTTACTACCTGATAAAGAAAATTAACTGAATTAAGCTTTATACTTCAAATACTCACTGATTCATTTCTTATTGTATTAAAACAATACATAGAGTAGGGATCAAGTCACATGCAGTGCAAATGGGCTGATCCACTAATTAACTTGCAATCATTATTATAGTCTATACATACAGCTGCATACTGAAAGGAGAGTGGGCCCGGGTGATGGAATGCTGTTCAGCTATTGTTGCGCAATCTATTATACAACCTACCTAAGCAGTCATGCATCAGGCTACTGTCATGCATCATGCAGGCCTACTATAGGCCATGTCAGCCATGTGATCCAATGATGAATATCACTGTGTATTCCATATTTGCAATCCAATTGTTAATACAAACTATGAATCATTTCATTGAACACAATGCAATAAAAACCATACAAGAACATGCGTAACACAATTGCAATATAAACTGATAATTTCAAACACTCAAATACACACACAATAAATATAGCACACATAAATTGTTTAATTCTTTGCCATACGCTGTTGACTTGAGCTCAGTCGGATTACTATGAACTTGCAACTAGCGGAAGACGTTCTGAATTCTCACGGTTCCTCAATCGGCGACGCCCTATTTCTAAAATGACAACCACTACTATGACTACAACAAGCACAAAGAACGCCACTCCAAAGAATGAGCCAACAGCAGTAGCAACTACTGTACTGTGGCCACTGTGCGAGTTATCATCAGTTGAGTCGGGCTCTGGGATACTTCCTAAGCTATCGGACGAAGACACTGATAATTTGACACTATTCTTAGCAGTGTAGAAATATGGAGAGTCCTGTAGAAGGAATGAAAACAGAAATTCTTATGATCAATCTCTAGGCTATTGCATATGTGTTCATGCAACATATAAGTGCTTATAATAATGACGATTAGTACTGACTTAGGCTTCTAATAGGTTATACTATGGGTTATATGACAAGCCATCAACTAATGCAGCTCAGTTTTAATCATACCTTAGTAGGACAGTGTATGTCTCCTCCTAGCTCCCAACCACTTGTCTTGTCACCTACGGGTTCAATCTGTAGAAACAATAAAGTAAATTATTGACACAATCACGCTGTGTTAGTGCATACAATGGCTAACCATGTTGTTCCACAGCGCTGTTGTTGCTTCTTTGTGGCCTTTAGTACTGAAGTGGAAACAGTCTGGTGCAAAATAACTCTGATCTGGCTTCCCATCCTATCAGTATTGTAATGAATCATTTACATGCAGGTAACACGTACTGCATGCTGGGTAATACAATACCTTGTATGGTAGCTCTACTCCCTCGAAGAATGGCTGAATGACAACAGTAAAATCATCCTTGTCATTGTATCGTTGACTTCCAATCAATTCATCAACAGCCTCCTACAGTAGTTTATTAGCATTAACTAGTATATTGGCATACCTATATCTATGTATATGCACAAGCATGTATACCTGATAACGTGTTGAAGCCTTTGATGTTTCGTCCAAGTCATCATCATCAAATATGCAAGTACAAACAAGACCGTGAACAAATCTGCAAATCCCTGATTCCGCATCCAGAGGTGCTAGCCGGGTAACGTCAATGATTTGGACGATATTAACAAATGTTCTTGGGAGCTATATTTAGGGATAGGATATATACAGTGTTTCACTTTACAACAACATAATCAATTACATTGTCATGCAAGTGGTCAAGAGCTTGTTTAATGCTACCAATATAGTTTTCAGTGGAGTGCTTTTCAGGCTGCATGTAGAAGAAGAAGAATATAACCATTTGTTAATTATACTGTGCCATACTATATTATAGCTTACTTTTTTGCAATAGGAACACAAATTGTTACCACCAATCCATAACGTCACGAGTTTCCAATCCTCTTCAAATTCTTTCGCCTATAATATACATAGAAACATATTACTCATAACCTTAAGCATGTGGGCATGATGATTGCATGCATAAATATATAGCATTGTGCCGTCTTACAGTCATTTCTGACTTGATCTTGTCAACCAATTTTACTGCTTGATCCGGTATATCTCTGTAAAGAAGGAGAGGTTAATAATCTAGCTATATAGCTATATAGATTTGACAGTCCACTGTAACTCACTGGGCTATTGCACCCGTTTGGGCAACATTGTTGTTTGCTTTCCTACTGAAAGGTAACCATCCCTTGGTCGAATAACCACGCACTTTTGGATTATATTTTTCAATTATATCTGAAACGCAAAAAATTATATATATATATATATATACATAAAACTGATGACAGATGAACTATGAGAGTGTCATACTTGGGATAGTGGTAGCTTGACTAAGATCCTTGAATCCTCCGATACTATAATAATTATAACAATTAATAAAAAATAAAAAAGATTATTGTAATTGTTTTAATCTGTACTAACGTCCATGACAGCTCTCTGTATTCAATCAAATCTTGAATTATATTAAATGCTCCAGCCCCCATACCAGCCTATGCATAATATAAATAATAATTTAGTTTGCATGTATGTGTATATAGTGTATCTTACTGTTACTGAGTCTCCCAAGGCACCTATCATCTTTATATCATATGGAGTGAGCTCATGAACTAAAGGACAAAAGAAAAAGAAACCATTTTAAAAGAATTATTAATTATCATTAATTTTTTGATCACACTGTACCTGTTTTGGCTGGTGAGTGGTCGTAGGGCTGGCAATTGAAGTTACTCCCTACAGGCTAAAGTTTTAAGTATAAAAAAAAATGTTGTATTTCCCTTATTGAATGATATATTAGTATGCTGTGTTAATACCTTTACATCCCACTGTGTTAGGTTTGTTTCATCAGTTATAGCACCTCCTGATTGTTTCTTCACATCATCAAAGGCCTCTTGGATCAAAGCATCTGGAAAGAAAAAAAAACAAAAAAAAACAAGATAAAATTATAAAACTAGAGGTAACTAGGTGCTTACCGTATTCACTCTCGGTGTAACTGCGTACAGCAACAAGGAAAGACAGTAATACAGTGATTGAAGCAGGGATCTTCATGGTGATTCGATCAAACACAAACAATGAACTACAGAGAGCTGAGGTAGTTTTGCATAGAATAGTCAGCTGACGAGCCCCACCCATTTGCGCATGCGCAGTATGCTGTTCTATTTTTTTATTACCCATTACGTCATACGGAGTTAGCTTATAACAAACTCAGCAAGAAAGAAATTGCATCAGTCATCTTTTTGTATAGTTCTCAAAGTTAAAAAACTTCAATCCCCCCCTTCCCCCTCCCTTTTCACGATGTAAGTGACATGTTATATAATCTATATTTCCTGGTATAATTTATTTCTTTCTTCTATCTATAGTTTTATGGATAATAGTCTGTACATTAACGTAAATCAGCTGTTGGTCGCCACAAAGGAGCAACGCACCTTTGACCCTTCCCTGGCCTCTCAAACCCCACAACAACAGCAACAGCTCGGCATTTATCAAGAAGAAGAATCAGTGGATTTTTCGGCTCTGGTAGACGCTTGTGAGAAGACGACGTTCGACGTTCCAAGTAGTGGAAACACGACAGCCGGTGGACCCCTCAGTTCGTCTTCATTTTTCGAAGCACCAAGTGACTCCGCCTTTCCATTCGACATAATGCCCGGCCTCAGCGTCTACAACAATGAAAGTAATGGCTTCCAGTCTCCTCAACCGATGGCTGATTTCCCTCCTGTAAATCAACAACAGCCACCTCAGCCACACCAAACAAGACCCCCAGCCATGGCAACCCCAAATCCCTTACACCATGTACCTGTATCCATGGTCAAGTCTAGTCCCAAGCCATCGGCGGGTGGTAAAGCACCGAAGAAAGGAGTTAGCAAAGACAGCATTGACTACCGCGAGAAGCGTGATCGTAACAATGTAGCTGTTCGAAAGAGTCGAATCAAGAGCAAACAACGGGTACAAGAAACTGAAAAACGGGTCAAGGAACTGGAAGAGGAGAATGGCCAATTGCAGAATAAGATAGCGCTTCTAACCAAGGAACTCAACGTTTTAAAGGGTCTATTTGCCAGTGCTGGTGTGCCACACCCCCCTATCAAGGCGGAGATGGATGTTCTTGGTTGTAGCAGGATGAGTGACTAAGGAGTCTTCACTGCTTTGTTCACCATCGCTTTGTCTTGACTAAACAAACCACTCCCAACTTCATAAATGGACTTTGTAAATGTTTTGTTGTGAAAAACATGACAGACATTTTGATTTTTTTTTTCGTTTAATATTGGACTAATTTCATTCACGACCAGTTGGGGCAGCCACAATTGCCCCCCCAGGATTGGATTACGGATCATGAACAAACTTTATTGGGTTATCATTTATTATTAATTTTATCTTGCATTTTTTCCCCTTTGCTTCCCTTTCACACAACACGATTGATTCCATTCTTATATTCTTTTGTAAATTAATATATCAACTCTGCTACTGTAGTATCTAACATTGATTTCTCTGTTACATTTAAATGTGTCAATTTGAAACTATATTGTGATAAGGAAGGAATGCTTTGAAGCTCATGGGACTGATCGAGGCAGGCCTGCACTGGTTAATGCTTGAAGATCGTGATTCAGCATTATTGTGTGGCTTGTGAATTAACAAATTATCATAATTGTGTGAATTGGATACTTAGATATCAAAACTGTAATAGATACAATTAAAGTACTCAATATGTTTAATACACTTGACTATAGTTGAAGGATTGCTATCCACACATACACAGCTATAATGCACTGTGGTAAAGATTTCGATCAGTATAATTATATGTATATGCGCAATTAACACTCCAACTGTACTCTGCTACAATTCACAATAAAAGAAAGATCTGCTGTGAATTTATCAATCCAAAACATATATTGGGGAGGGGAGGGGAGGGGCTGATTGAACTTGATAAGATGTGTCAAACAAAATAATGAAAACGAGACTATATATATTATATATATATATCTCGAAGCTGGGGCGGAGAGCTTTGTTCCACCTATAAGCCTGGTATGCTAGGCTATTACTATTGTTTGTAAGGTGATATACATACTGCATGAGATCAGATATAGGGAAGTTATATTATTCTTATTTACTACAATTAATATTAGCTGTCTGTTGAATGAATGGTATTGTTACCATTCCATAGCTGAAGATGCTGGTGCACTAAGGTGCAACCATGGAGACGGGAACAGTTACAAAGGAATGTAAACTTATGAGTGTAAAATTATGACTGCCGATAATTAAATATAATTAATAGATATAATCGTCAAATTGTATTAAAAATTCAAATGTTGCAAAAAAAAAAAGAACATTAATTTTATATGGTATCATTTAAATTTTCTAAATGTCATAGATGAATCATAGAAGTCAGTTTAGAATCTAAAAGTTGCGATACTTGGCATAAATCGTGCTATATATGGAAGAAAAAGAAAGCAATTGTATGAATAATGGACCATTGTGATGGACATACAAAGGGAAAGGGGGGAGGGCAGGGGAGGGGAGGGCGGGGAGGGGAGGGGAGGGAAATTAAGTACAATACATAATGAACATGGAGGGAAAGGGGACAAGAGAACTGAAGGAAATACAATATTAGAATACGCATGGACGCCATGGATGAATGGATTTCAATTTATCAACATCCATCGATTCATCACTATGGAATACACACACATACGTACACACATACATACATATACACATAATGTACATATCTATATTCATCATACTACCACTGGTGCTTGTACCAGTTATACTAGTAGTAAATGTGTGCTTATACCAGCTGTAATTAATCCGTACCTGTAATACGTGGATACCAGCAGTGGTTAGCACCACCAGTTCACGTAGACCGTCTCCTGTGATGTCTCGATACATGATACAATGAATAGGGTGGGCAAACTGACGACTGTACTTCAAACTGGTTTCATATCTGTTACCTTGTGAGGCAAAGAAATAGAAAAAAGTTCAGTTATTAACAATTCGTGTTAGTAGTTGTAAAATATACACATAGAACTGGAAGGGGAAATAGATTTTTTTCAATTCCAGTTGAGCATAGACGACCAGCATAAAGGCTCACATAAACAAACTTTAAATACCATTTTCAGTACCATAATAACAACAACATCAACAAAACAGTTGTTATTACCATTAAAATCCAGTTTACAACTTCACACGATTCTCCAATTTGTATGTTACATGACGAAGCATGCAACTTATTTATGCTTTAGGCGTTTAAACAAATCGCCAAGTATTGCCTACTTGAATAAATAAAACCAAGCATGAATACAATTATTGGATTAATGTAGAGCTACTCGTTTGTAAATCTGCTGAAATCAATAATTCAGTAATACACCACTCAAGCATACATAATGGGACATGCACCTACTACCCTTTTCAATTCTATTATTTCCTTAGCCAGATAGTAGATTGTCCCATGTTTGTAAACAAAAAAGGGGAACGAGTCTAATCACATGATATTAATTAAAACACTCACCATTTTGACAGTCAATATTGTACACCAGAAGTTTCTACATAGAGAGAGGAAATTCAGTTCACAAAGATAACCTTATTTGGTTATGAAAACCAATGCTCTCATAGACATATACAACCAGCTGTACAACACTACACAAATGCTATTTTTGTACACATCCTATTAATAGTAACCAGACAGACTAATTTTAACCACAACAGTTATTAATAGAAGCTGTATTTCGAAAAGAAAATACAAACAAGTGTATTGGTTTGATGATGTTAGTGTTGGAACACAGGGTGATCATTGTTACTCGACGCCTGAGACAGATATAAAACAATAAACCTTTCCTTTCAACTTAAGTATTGTGAAATTGATACAATTATTTAAATAATTATGCATAAAGCTTCAACTATTCTGTCTTAAATAAGTTGGAAATATTAATTTTTAATTTTATTGCACTTGTATATAGTGTTAGACCGCATAGAAGTGGCCTATATTGTATATATTCGAGAGTTTTATGTACCTAAATAGGAGTATTATAGTTATTATATTTCGAAAGCTCTTTATAATTATAGGGAGAGTGAGTAAAAGGATAATAACATGCAATAATGTGTCATTTTAACATACTTTGCCATAAGTTCCTAAAATGAGCTCGTTCTGTCTGTTCCAATTAATATCAGCCACTTCACTACACAACACACTGTCATACCCATTGGACGAGGGTAACAGGAGGGGTGGTTCCTTTAGCTCAGATTGAAGGACATCACTTTGATTACAAGGATAAGAAATGAAGTAAACAAAAACACACACGGAAGTTGATACACATAGAAAGGCATGTTTATAATTTTTATATTAGTATAAGATAAACAAAACAAAAAAATAATGGTTTATTCTAAGAATGAATCATGCAAAGTGAATAGTCCCCCTTGTATGCTGTCTTTCAGTCAACCCACCCTAGTGAAGGGGGTATAGTTCTTCAATCTCCTTTTTACCTCCCTCCCTCCCCCCCCGCCCCCTCCTTCGTTTCAACATCCACTTTGACAAGAAATACATCCTATTAATAATGCCTTTAGCCCTTGACAGGGGAAAATCCATAATTTTCACTAATTGAATTAACACCATTTATGGACTATGACGTCACAAACACAGTGATGACATCGTTGTTTAATAACGTACACATCACTATGGCAACGGTTACCACTGATCAATGAAATGCATTTGAATTGATATTTCTCAGAAAAAAAAAAGCAACTGAAATTCTCTTGGGGCATAAATTAAATATCTAGAAAACCAGCCACAAAATCGGACCATACAGGCGGCAATTTATGTAGTAAACAAATATAGAGCTTTTGCCATAAATGAATATCATAAGATATTAATTAACGATAATGAAAGGGGTATTTCCCCTTTAAATGTTCTATTTACTCACATAAAAACACAGCCCAATTCAACAGCAGATGCTATCAACAAGTGAACAGTTTCAACGCCATCTTTACAAGACAGGAACATCATCAAAAGTAAGAACAAAAATGAATCAAATACATTACACAATACATGTGCTCATTGATAGTTTGACACACCTTTCATATCTTTGTGGGTGTGGTTTCGGAATAGCCTAACGGAGGTAATTGGGCCGTCGAGGAAGGTATTGTCGCAACTCCATAACAAGCCTAAAGGACCAAATAGATGAATCATTGTTGGTAAGGTGGATACAGTGGGTTTTATTAATTCTTTTTACAGTTGTTTGAACGGTCCACTTGTACACACTTGATGTAGCCATTTTGACAACCAAAAGCTGTCAATCTCAATGGTGAAGAGTCGTCTTGTATCATGTCCATATTCGTAACGCTACTGCTCAGTCCTTCGAACTCGGGGAAAAATGACTCAGAATGACTCTCCTCGAACCGAATCTAAATTATGTCCAAGGGAGTTTGACATTTGTTAATTAATATCTAATTAATTATTATGTAATTATTATCAATGAATATTAATGAGGATGTAAACTTGATGATGTGATTTTAATAAATTAACCTCTTCGTTAAGCTCGTTGACTAGCCTATACATGTGCACCTTGCAGTCGCTTCCCGATATTAGAAACACTGTTTCGGAGCCACGCCCACTTGGGTTCAGCAACCTATAGTAATGAATTGAATAAGCGAATATCATGTGACTGTCATGTGACTAACGTAGTATGGGTAAGCAGAAATGGAGTGTACTTCAAAATGATAGTCTGCCAATCTTCTATATCAAAAGATAGACATCATTAGAAAGCAAGGCAGGCCTTTACACACAAAGCACAAAGCCATAGTTATGACAGCTGAAATGCCTTAAAATAACAGCTCAATAAGGCAACTACCTCCAATTCTTTCCCAATCTGGAACATCAGTGGGTGATGTATGTTGGCCATAGATATTAAAGAATACTTCCTTAGGAGACCCAGCATCCTGTAAGACCATCAAAGAGGGAAGGTGGGTTGGTGGACATTTAGTTATCGATATAATATAAAAGGTCAATGTTTAACCTTTTTAATAATTAAGGTCACACCCACAATGGGGCCGCTATTTTCAGTTGAAAACATATCAATTGATACAATCTCGGCAAGAGCTATATGACATAAGTAGTCAGTATTGTTAATTAAAATTAATTAATTAAAATTAATTAACCTGGGATATACGAAAATCCAACTGCTTTCATTGTCGACTGTACAGACTGCTGGTTGAACTTTAGGCTGTATATCTCCCCGCTTAAAGTAGCCACTAGCAATTTGGTTGTGTTCTCTGTTACTATGCTAGTCAATCCGTATACATTGCTTTGAGATGGAATTGGAAAGAAATTGAGTTCATGAAATAGTATACTTTGGGTTTCGTCTTGAGATCCATTTAAAATTTGACCATCTTCTTTCTTGCTACGTATTCCTGAACACTCGAAAGGGTCGTCTTGAGTATTGTCTGAGATATTGTCCAAAGGCAGCTTGGCGGCCATTTTATTATGAAGGCGTGGTCGGCAACACAATAAGTGGGTGTGGTTTGTCGGCCATTTTGAAATGAGTGGATCTACGTTTTGTCACGTGATTTTGTACGTCCTTGAAATGACGTCGTTTTAATTTTTAACCACATGCAAACAGAATAAAAAAGCAAAGAAAAGGCTCCATTGTCGACATTTATTGTTGGTATTGTGTTCACTGTTGAAGAGCTTCATCAATTCATTTTTAACTTTTCCAATTATTAGGACTGAAGTAGATCTACTACTGGTTCATAAGCTATGGCGTCGTGGGCAGAGTATATTCAACAGAACGAGGAACGAGACGGTGTGAGACTCACTTGGAATGTCTGGCCAGCCACCAGAGTAGAGGCTTCTAAAATGGTGAGACTCGAAACAAAGACTATAGTCACTGAGCCCCACCCACTAAACTATATGTAATGTATAATATTGATAGTGTATTACTTCAGCCACACCCACCTACATTTTTATAGATTGTTCCGATGGCTGCGATGGTCACGCCCCTGAAGGAACGACCAGACCTTCCTCCTGCCCAGTACGAGCCTGTGCTCTGTGGACGCCCACAATGTAGGGCAGTACTGAACCCTTTATGGTATGTACGATAATATACCAGTTAGGCATATATATATCCATTATTATTAATAATTATAATATTTATTAGTCAAGTAGATTATCGTTCTAAAAGTTACTTGTGTAATTTCTGCTTCAATCGAAACCCAGTGAGTTACTATCTCCATAGTCTGGGATTGCCACGCCCCCAATTCGCTTCCAGTATTGTTGGAAACTAATGGGCGTGGCATCTCAGACTAATATTTGTATATACTTATCGTTCTATTATTAATACTATTGCTTTTGTTCCCCACTAGTTCCCTCAACATTACGCTGCTATATCGGAGGTCAACCAACCTGCTGAACTCATCTCACATTTCTCTACTATTGAATATCAGTTACCTGTAAGTGGGCGGGGTTTGGGGTTGCAAGTTTGATTTAGTTGTTCTATTATTAGAGGGCTAATCAAGCACCAACCATTTTTATGTTTGTGGTGGACACTTGCCAAGATGATCTCAATCTACAAGCATTAAAAGTAACTATTAACCAAAGGTCTTGAGGGAGAGAGAGAGAGGGGAGGGGGGGGGGGGGGTTTTGCAGGGATAAACAAGGTGCGTTGGTCATTATTAAGTATTTCTACCCGTAGGAGTCACTTCAAATGTCATTGAGTCTCATCCCTCCTACAGCATTGGTTGGACTGATAACCTTCGGAAGAATGGTAAACCTTCTATTATGAGCTCCTGCTGCCTTACAGATATATTTATATCTATGTTGTTATCCGTAGGTTCAGTTACATGAGCTTGGTTGTGAAGGGTATAGCAAGACGTTTGCTTTCAGAGGTACTAAAGATATATCACCCAAGCAACTTCAAGACCAACTTGGTATTGGGGGCGGAGCCCGCCCCCAGGCAGCTGGAGCAGCAGGGAAATCCCCTCAGACAGCACCTCAGCTTCAAAACAAGTATGCTGAAAAATATCCAAAAATATACAGACAATATACTAACAGTATACAGATAATATACTAATAGTATACAGACAATATACTAACAGTATACAGATAATATACTAATAGTAAACAGATAATATACTAGCAGTATACAGATAATATACTAATAGTATACAGATAATATACTAGCAATATACAGATAATATACCTTTGCAGTCTGATTATATGTGTTTTGTGTGTGTGCTTTATTAGGTTTCTACAGCCTCTGCAGCACATAGACATGAACCTAACGGATCTTATAGGAGAGATACAGCCCGATCCCTGGCCTGTTCAGCAGGGTAACCGCCCCCTTCGTTCTACAGGGGCAGCACTATCAGTAGCTATTAGTCTATTAGAGGTAAATGGTAATTAAAATGGAGGGGGGAGGGGCTGGCTATTTTATCAGGAACACTTGTTTATCGTAAGAGATATATATCAATAATATATAATTATATATATTCATGTTTAAATGTGTTTGTACCTTCTATTTTCAGTCCACATTCCCGAATGCTGGTTCTCGTATTATGTTGTTCATCGGTGGACCCTGTACCCAGGGCCCGGGTATGATAGTGTCTGAGCCTCGTAAGGAGACGTTGCGGTCTCATCACGACTTGGAGAAGGATGCTTGCAAATACTACAAGAAGGCATGCAAGGTACAATGGTGAGAGGGGGGTCATTAAGTGAGTGGGCGTAACCATGGACACTACTGAGCCAAAATAAATATATTATTTGTTTTCAGCACTATGAGAGTCTTGCTAAGAGAGCGGCTGCTAATGGCCATGGTGTGGATATATATGCATGTGCATTGGACCAGACTGGACTCAACGAAATGCGATTCTTCTCGAAATATACAGGGTAACTTTATTATTAATACTGGTTAATTAATTCAAATAATTATATTGGTTATTTAATTGGAATAATTAAAGGGGCTATATGATAATGGGGGACTCGTTCGAGACCTCGCTGTTCAAGCAGACATTTCAGAAGGTGTTTGCAAAGGATTCTCAAAATACTCACTTCAAAATGGGATTTAATGGAAACTTTGAAGTCAAGGTAAAAAGGCACATTTTTGCAGATGCATGTAGATAATATGTTTTAAGTGTACCATCTATCATGTGTTATTGCTAATGTTGTGTTCTTTTTAGTGTTCGAATGAGTTGAAGCTGTGTGGTATACTAGGGCCTTGTATTTCCATGAACAAGCGATCAAATTCTGTTTCAGACAACGTAAGCTAGCAAACTTAGCCACACCCAATTATATACTTGTATGTGATTACTGATTAACAGGAAGTGGGCGTGGCTGGTACCAGTGCCTGGAAAATCAGTAGTCTGGATCCGGCTACAACTGTAGCTGTTGTGTTTGAAGTTGCCAACCAACAGGCCAGTAATATACCGCAGGGTCAACCTGGAGCGATGCAGTTCATCACACACTATCAACACTCGTCTGGACAGAAGAGAGTTCGAGTAACAACTATTGCAAGACAGTAAGGAGACGAAATCTAAAAATAGAAATCTAATGTTCTATAAATAGATTTATTACAATTATTTTAATCCTATAGGTGGGCGGACGTATCTGTTGACATGAGCCATGTTTCTGCTAGTTTTGATCAAGAAGCAGCTGCTGTGCTGATGGCTCGATTAGCTGTACAAAGGTTCGTACCATGACTCCGCCCCCTCATAATTACATTGTATACATGTAAATCGTTTGGCGGATTTCAAGTTTGGCAGATTTCGGTACAAAATAAAATTTGTATATATTATAGCTTAATTAGGTAACTATAACTATAATATTAATGATAATTATATTAATAGGCCACACCCGTAGTAGTCCTAGTAGTGCAGTGGTTAAGGCACTGGCCTCCAGAGCCTGGAGGTGGT
>JAYJLX010064720.1:0-28086 GCA_036873525.1 Chalinula nematifera | reverse complement strand
ATACATACATACATACATACATACATACATACATACATACATACATACATACATACATACACATACATATACATACAAACATACATACATCATACAAACATACATACATATGCTATATACATTACCTAGCTCGTTGAGATTTAACCCTCAGGTAATTCTCCTGTACAAACAGTGGACCAAATGAATAGTCTTGAAAGAAAAGCCCAGACTTTTCGTTGAGTGTCAACTCTCTATTTCCCTCCATCGGTAGGAACACGGACTTCACAACATCAAACGGGCCCTAGCATAATGCAATATATTTTATCATGCTACCATACGATCAAGCTATCAAAGCAAACCAGTATAATATACAATGCAATTATATACCATAATACAGAAAGATTTATTGACAAATAAAAAATTTAAGTTAATGTAACCTTGATCTATGAACTTAACCTGACAAATTGGAGCACTTTGTGTTAAAATAATAAATCGAATAGTAATTCGATTTATTTAAATTTGTTAGTTTATCATTCTCCGTCAATAAATCCCACTATATACAGTGGGTATATATACATGTATACTACTATTGGGTCTGTAGGTTTAGTATTTCATAGACTCTCATGTGGCAAGTGAATTACCATTTTAAATTCTTTCTTTGCCGACTTCATGGCTTCATTTGAAGTGACTCTATTATCCATAGCAGCCCATAGTGACATGTTGTGTAATACCTGTAATTGTTGTTAATAATTATAGTATATAGTAACCCAACACTTGGTTAACCATGCCATTGGATAAACATTGAGAAAAATGATCCAAATTCTTCAAATTAACTCAACACAACAAACACTAACTACAAGCACTATAATGCTACTCCATATATCCAGTTACACCAATACAAATTAATAGCATATACCCTAGTATACTGAGCTATTATACTGTATCATATGTGCCCTAACCTGTCTGACATCATTATTGGAGGCTATGATTATCTCCTGTAGAGCCTGTGGATTGACTTTGATGCCTTCTTTATATGCTATGGACATCATCGAACCCTGCCAAGTATATAGAGTACACATGAGTATTTATATTGTAAGCAGTTATCTCTTAGGCTTTTACATATGCAAGAGTATATTATGCATGTAACAATGTAATGGGGGCATTTTGTAAAACTCTGATGGTAAGAAACTATACAATCTATTCATATATCACAATGTACTTTTTTTTTTAAAAAAAGAGACAAATTAGCTTTGCAAAAGAAAATCATATAACTTTCATTTTAAAATTTCCTTTCATTAAAGTTTACAAGCCTTTGATAGGACACATTGTATCCTCTTGTAGGTTATCGTGTGAACATGAAAAAGATTATGTTTGGTGTTTACCTTGATCTGTTCAACCTTTGGTTTATAGAACCTCAAATCAAAGCAATAGTTGGCCAGGGACCTGATCTTGATGTGCTGGCGATCGTTGCAGATACAAATAATAGGGATGTTTGATTTCTTGATAATCTGAATTAATTCCTATACACAAAAGGTTAGGGGTTAATACTAATTAAATAAAGAGGATGTGCTAATTACAATTAGTTCAGTTTGCAAACATTGACTAGCCTAATAACCCAAACCAAGACAAACTTAGCAGTAGGGGTCAATCATTAACAACTGAGGGGACGGAGGGGAGGGGAGGGGAGGGGAGGGGAGGGGGGGGGGGGGGCACATTAGTGAGAGGGGAAGGGGAGGAGGTTGTTACCTGCACACCTCCCCTATCTTCGTTTCCAGCCATTCCATCTACCTCATCCATTATCAACACATGACGTTTACCAGCTTCAGCTCCTCCACCACCTAACAATGATTAAAATACACTACAATTATATAACACAAATACACACAAATAGACAGACAGACAGACAGACAGACCTTCAACAAAGGCATCCATTGATAAGCTTCCTACTGAGGTAGCAACTTCTGTTTGTAGAGTTTTTTTACCTCTACAGGCACTGGCATTCAGCTCAGTGTAGGTAAATCCTTCTTCCTAGTTATAATAAAATGCCAATAACAGTATGGTGAGCGTTCCTATCCATCCCCTTCCTCCATCCCCTTCCTCCCTCCTTCCCTCAGGTATCATTACCTTACCTTACAAACAAGTGTAGCTGAGGTTGTTTTGCCTATTCCAGGAGGACCTGATAGTAGGGCAGCTTTGAAACACGATCCATCATTACTTTTACCACTGTTACCTATTGAAGAAGACATGGATATAGCATGTGTAAGATTTATATAGAAATAGAACTTGAAATTCTGACAACAATTGATATAATATACATGTATAGTAATTGAATGATGGAAACTCCGGTATAAACATGCAATTTAATATTTACCATAAAGTGGTTTCTTCGTTGGTGTAACTCCATGGTAATCAAACCACTCTCGCAGCCATTTGGCCAACTTTTTCACATTACTCTTCTCCCCTTGCTGGCCGATGATCTGCTTGGTTGATACTGGACTATATTTGTCTACAAGCATCAAACCACTACCAGTTCCTATACATGTGAATGGTAATAACAATTACTTGAGCTGATGTACATTTAAGCCGGGTTCAGAATATTTTCATTGCGTCTGGTTACAACAGGAAGTCAATGCAAACGGATACGTGGACGCAAGAATAGAACAAATTTCTATTCTTGCGTCCACGTATCCGTTTGCATTGACTTCCTGTCGTAACCGGACGCAATAAAAATATTCTGAACCCGGCTTTACTATTTAGAATGGCAAGAACCTCAAAATAAAAACTATAATGTTGCAAAAAATTCTGTGTGAAACAGTTTATCTCTTTGTACTACCTTTAGCTGTAATGGTTCTGGAAGGAGTTAAATTAGACTCATTTCTGTGCCAGGACTTAGAATCAGACTGAGGAGTTTGAGGCTGTCCAATTGGAGAAGCATGGGTTGTGTCAGCAACACCAACTGTGGATTCCTGTTTTACACTAGTGCTTGCTTTAGATGATGTACCATAAAACCCCTTGCCCTTTCTTGTAGCAGTAGGAGGAGTGGATAATAATGCATGTTTACCAGACGGTCTCGTTCTAATCAAATCTAGGAATTCATCTTCATCAATCATCCTTACTTTGAGTTCTCTGGCCTTTTAAAATTAAACAAACGAGTCACAAAATATAATATATAAGCAACAATGCTAATTAACCCATCATAATATAATCATATTATACCTTTGATATTTTACCCTCTCCAGCCCCTTCTCCACACACTAAGTATGATGTTTTCCTACTAACATTACCAGTGACCCTGGCACCGAACCTCTTAGCTACTTCAGTAGACTCATCTTTATCCATCGACTCACCAACACCCGTAAATACAAATGTTAATCCTGCCAGGCAGTTTGGAGCACCCTATCAATTGTAAACAACAACTTAAACCTATTATGTTGAATTGACTATAGTTTACTTCCAGCATTAAACAAATGTCAATAGATCTAAAGATTTTACTTAAAGACTTGAGGAATAATGTATTTTTTAGATTATTTTTTTCCTCAAGTTTCAATTCCAAATGCCATAAGGCTGTCTATCATTATACATGCAGTTATTGTAATAGTTAAACATTAGCTATAGATGGTATACGTGCTGAGTACTGCATAATACATAAACACTGGTATAATTATAGTATAGTACATACTTCAGGTATTTCCTTGGAGCCAGGTGCTTTAGGTCCTCCCCTATTTAAATAAGCCTGATAACTTGAGGACCGAGATGGCTTGGGAGGAGCAGTGGTTGCAGCTGGAGATGTTCCCTCTATCTAAAATTACCACTAGTAAAGTACAATGTAAAAAAAGAGTAAAGCTTTTTCTTACTTGTTTTTCTTTCTTAATTATTCCTTTCTGAGGAGGTGATTCTGATATATTTCGTATGGGTGGAGTCTTAGTCTTTATGGGTGGGGTCTTAGTCTTTATGGGTGGAGTCTTGCTCTTTCTCTCTTGTTTAATCCTTACATCTCCTTCAGGTGTTCTTGCTTTAGTTACATTCTTATCAGATCTTTCTTTCTGTGTATTTCGTTTACTTCGATTCGTAGCAACTTTGCCAGGTGAAGTTTTACTGAGTGATGTTTTGCTGAGTGTAGTTTTGCCGGGTGAAGTTTTGCCAGGTGAAATTTTGCCGGGTGAAGTTTTGCCGGGTGATATTTTACCGAGTGATATATCAGTTGAGAGTGTATGTTTCCTAGGTGATGGTGTATCACTAGTCACGGGGCATTTATCAATAAGTAACTTGAGTTTTTTAGCAGGTGGAGGCTGTGAGGAGGAAGAGCTAATGCTGCTACTGCCACCATTAGAAGAGGAGGAAGGTCCCTGGAGGGAGAGAGCAAGATGTAGTTAAATTAAGCAAGAATGGGATTATATGAATTTCCTAAAAAAAAAGCTACTAAGTACAACTAATGTATAATTCATTACCAAGAGCAAAGGTTCCTCATCCATTGATGCTGTGTTGGAATGGGAAGATCCGATTGGATATTCATCAGTCATAGCATGCTTTGTGAATATAAAAAAAACATACATTAGAAAAAATACTAGCTATTCTCATGTACCAAATAAGAAACACAAAACTTATAAAATAAAATGACCAACTTTAGGAGCTCGTTTGCTAGTAGTGGTAGTCACAGGGTCAGCAGTGGTCGCCTTGCTGCGTTTTATAGGTGCAGAGCCAAAGAATTCTGAAGCTGTAGTGGTACTAGATTTACCCTTTAATGCAGGCGACGATGATGGCCTAATAAATGTACTAGAATTACATGATTGCAAGAGTATTACAAATATTACATTGTAAATGTTCCAAAATAATACCCTTTATTACTACGACAGGTAAAGCAAAGTATACTCTTATACCACTATATATACGGGGTTACAAGTTTCTTTGTTTTTCATTGGCTGACGAAACCACAAGAATTAAGGTGGGTTCACAACTTTACAGCATAATGTTTGTGTAGTATTACAACCGAAAGTAAATGTAAACAAGTACAAATGCAGACGTTGATGCTACATAGAATAGAACAAGGTTCTATTGCAGCGCTAATGTACTGGTTTACATTAACTTTAGGTTTTTAAGCAGCGCATGTCATCTGAAACCGCCACCTTTAAAGCACATAATTTTTACACTCGAGTATTCTGGGCAATTTGAAATGTGGCTAATTCCAATATAGCTTGTATAATAATATTATCCATAATACGTGGGCGTGGCACACTTAAATGGAGTTTTAAATCATTGATCCACAATAATTAGTGACATTGGGGAAGGAAGGGTTATAAAATTACCATCATATGAATAACTATCAAACAACTAACGATCGCGTTATACACACTTTGGTTTCTTCTTCGGTAACACTTCTTCATTATCGTCATCAGACTCTATAAATCACATAATAATTAATTTTGTAGAACATCATATCACAAAGTCTGCTAAAAACGTACCAAAGTCGTATTTGATCTTTTTCTTTTCTATTCTCTTACTTCTACGTTGCTTAAAATCATTGCCATTATCATCATCATCATCAATAATCACAGGACCGGACGTGGTCTATTGAAGCATGCACAAGGAGTATACAATTAACTCTTTCACCCATTTTATTCTTACTATAGCCATATAGCAAACCCCAAATAATACACTGTACATTCAAGCTTATACCTAAACCAACAAGTTTATGCTATAATTTTTGTAGACTATATTGGTCACGTGACTCGCCTTCTTCTTGGATCCACCTTTCCTGTCAGACTTCCCTTGCTGCTGCTTGGAAAAGTAACTCCTGATATCAGCCTAAGTAATTCATCCCATCATTATTTTGTAAAGAACTCTATTTATAATAATTTACCATACGTCCAAACGACGAAAACGAGTTTGGATCAACGTACACCGAGAGAAACACCGCCAGACAACTTTTTCGCCTTCTTTCAAACAAGACACACTGTATGTAACTATGTATGTATGTAGCCAGCCACGTGGGTGGGTGTGAACATTATTATCATGCTGAATAAAGCTATAGCTGTAGTCAACTAAAAAAAGTACTCAACAAACATTTTGTTCAGTAGTATATATATACAAGCTAATAATAAGAAAGAATGAAATTATCATGTTAAAAAAAATATTATTAAACGTTTTCATCAACACTGATTTGTCTCAACACTTTATCCATCATTTCCTTCATTCCTGCCTCCTGTGTTTGCTCATCACCTAGTTCCATTTCACCACCATCACTACTGTTACTAGTAGTACCCTTGTGGTGTTTTGATCGCTTATGTTTCTTATGTTTGGACTTTGACTTTTTCTTCTTTTTCCGTTTCCTCTCCCTGGATGACGATCTATTCCTCGGATGTGGTGAGTGATCACTGTCTTCTCTTCTTCTATTGTTACTGTGTTTCCTACTCCTATAGCTGTTGCTGTCGGGAGAGGATGAACTACCATAACCTCTCCTCCTTGACGACGGTCTTGGTGATCTGCTTTGTGAATAACTCCTGTCTCTCAGTCTGTCATCTCTCTCCTCTCTACGTTGGCTCCTGGAATATAAAGGGGAGCTATGCCTTCTCCTATGGCTAGGTGATTCATCTCTCCTTCTTGAACCAGATGATTCATCTCTTCTTCTCCTTCTCTGTTTGTCTCTAAATGTTCTTCGATAATGTTCCTCTTTATACCATGATGGTGAACCATCAGGGGATGATGAGTTCCTCCTATAGTAGTCCTCTCTTGATTGCCTCCTCTGATAAGAGTCACTTCCCCTCCTTCTACCAGGAGAGGTTCTTCTCTCCCTCATGTTGTTGTCATCTTCAAATCTGAAAGCACCGCCTGGATTATCAAAGACGTGCAGGAAATTGCAGTGTCTTCCCTTTGGACACTGCTCCCGATTATACAAACCTGCAATGCATAGTATAGTATATGATATAGTTAATGATTATACACCACATCCATACAGGCTATGCACTTACCGCATATTGCTGTCCGCCATCTTTGAATTGGGCAGTGGTTACATGACAACTGTTTACCAGCGTACCATCGACCGTTGAATGCTTTTACAGCAGCTGTGCACTCCTCCTCACTGTTGAAAAAAAAACATAAAGAATATCACACTGTAACTAAGGGATGATAACGGAAGATTCCCTTTTCTTATTAAAATTTAGCCCAATTAGACAAGAAGGTATGCAAACAATATTTTTAGCAAAATAGTTTCTGTTTTACCTTGAAAACTGAACATAGACATTTCCCCTAAGATGAGGTTCATAGTTACGAGATACCTACACGTGGGTGGGCAGAAGTTTATAGCCATAATCACCACAGTAACAAACATATATTGGGGAGTTGAATAACCTTGAATTGCACTATCTTGCCACATGCAGCAAGCTCAGGGTAAACATCATTATAAAATTCCTTATAGTCTGTAATCAGCTCTGTTTCATCGACCTATAAACAGAAAGAGAAAGAGAGATTAAGAAGACAACAAGCAAGCAAACAACTCTACTTCAAGTGCAGCATCTTGATCATCAGGAAACTGTCGAGTCAGTACTGGATTGCTATACATTCCTCGTATGATCAGGGTGGAGCTGGTGGTGGGTGTGGCATGCACTCGAGAACATGTATCGCCATAACGACAAGCACCGGTTTTGAAAAAGAATGGACAATTGACTTTATCCTATTATTAATCATGAAATATACACAGCTACAAAAAAAATAAATACAATAAATACATGCTAACCTTTTCTGTTCCAAAATTTTTAAGAGGCTCTTTTTCCTCTAACATAGTAACAGGAGGAGCTACAGGGTATCTGTTATTAATAGGACGAGATGATGACTTGACCTCTTCTTGAATAGAATCAGGTGGAGCCAAGGGATTGTGCCATGGCTAAAATATTAACCAACATTAGAATATGTACACCAGCCATAATGTAATACATGTAACAATATCAAGTGAACAAATAAAACAGTCCCACACCCCCCCCCCCTCCTTAAGACTTACAAAAATATCCTCTGAGTCACCTCCTTTGTTGAGAGAGTCTAAAGTATGGTCAATATCAGCCAAAGCTTCCTCTAGCATTGCCTGTAGTATATTACACAGACATAGCTATGTACTGAATCTCTTATTGAATACAAAATAATTAAAATACTTGTGTTTTGTATTTACTGAAAGGATATACCTCACAGAATTATTGATGTGGCAAAACCCATCACTGTTCCTAGACTGTGTCCAGTATCCCCCCCACAGGCCCCACCCATGTCACATGTTATACCTGGGATGTAACAACAATCACCTCTTTTGAAGTTTTTCCTTTTTTCCGTTTCTCAGTAGCCTCCTTCTCTCTTCGCTCAATCTCTTCCCATTCTTCACGAATCATTCTCTACACAAATTAGTAACTTTCTATAATAGTACATGCTTACTCAAATAGAGTGGGTTGTATGGATCTATTCCCTCTTGGGGGAGCTTACGAGTATCATAATGCATCATAAAAGAGCTTGCTATGAATTCTTTTATCAATTATGCCTGTAATTACATACTTCTCTTTCTTCTCTCTCCTTTAATTTCTTGTCTTCTTTCTCTTTCCGTAGTTTAAATTCTTCCTGCACTTTCCTCTCCTTTTCTAACCACTCTTCATGTCTTAGTTGCCTATTCATTTACATACACAGGAGTCAGAGTGGGTGTGGTTAATATATTGTGCAGAATGGATTCACCTCTCAACTTCTTCTTTGTGTCTTTGTTGCTCAGCTAGTTTCTGTTCCTGACTATTAATGTAGCATAAGCTAATTACTTTTTTTTAACACAATATAATATGCTATTTCTAGGAGTAGCTTAAATGTTTATACAGCTGTATTATTGTAAGCCATACATAATGACTATACTACAGTACATAATAGATATACATACAGCAGCTAGCTGTAAACACCTGTACATGTACACAATATTAATATAATCTAGGGCCAGGCTGAGCTCAATCAGCTCATGCATGCATAAGCTAGTAAACCAGTTAAAACACCAAAACATTGTTTTGCAATTATTGTTAATCATAGGTATGGCTATGCATGCACTCACATTCCTTCAGGACTCTTCCAATACTCTTCAAATTCTAAACAATGGTGAAACACAGCTAATGTATAAACATAAGTGGTGACTTAATTTACCTTGTTCTTTGAGTTTACGTTGCTTTGCTCTTTCAACACGCTTAATTCGTTTTTTTGCCTTGTTTATTAACCTCCTTCGTTCTCTATAGCTGAGGTTAAGTTATTAAAACACCAGGCTAAGACATTATATTACTAGAGACAGTAAAGATGAAGATTGGATGAAACCTTCCCCCGGCCCCTCCCCTAACACTGATCAGTACAGCAGCCCATGGATGTGACTTAACTATGATTGTGTTATTACATTAACAAAAAAACTCACCTTAGAGTTTTCCATTCATCGAGAGGGATTTGTAATCCGCCACCATGCATCAAGATGTATCTATGAGCTGTAGTTGTAGTAAAGTGAGCACGTGTGTTGGGCGTGGTTTGATCCCCTTTTTGTGGGTTGGACTGTTGGGAGTGGTTTCAGTACACGCTCGCTCGGTATCCTAAATTCGATTATCAATCATCGTTATGGACGAAGGTGATCAACAGAATATTTTAGAAGTAGAAGATGATGGTGAGGAGCCTTTTACCGATCCAGTTGAAGAGGAAGGATACTCACCGGTTGATTCGCCTGAAGTAGTAACCGCAGCATCGGTAGGGGGTGCGGATAATGACCGTGATGAGGAAGGTAGTCCCCCGTTCAGGACGACTGGTAATCGAAAAAGAGGTTTAGAGTTGGACAGTGATGATAATGATGGTGAATCAGAGGATATCGTGGGTAAAAGGCCACGAGTGGATAATAATGGTATGGGTACTGATGCATGGCATGCTGGAAACAGTTGAACCGAGACTAGGAAACCCCACCCATTTGTTTGAAGTAAAATTTTAACTATGTGGGGTCAGCTAGTAGAGGAGTTTGCTCACACTATATGTAATGTAAACCATGGATTGCTTTTATAATGTTTTGCAAAGAAAGGGAGGGGCTTGTAGCATACATGATCCATAGATAGGTTAATAGCATTGTGATATTGAGGGGGCTAAAAGCATATAGTTCAATGGTGGAGCCACCATTTTGTCAGTTGTCAGATATAAGTATGTTAAGTACGTTCGTGATAAGATTTCTTGTCAGGTAAATGCCCCGCCCATACCTGACTGGTGGCTCCATCACTGTAGTTGTGATATAAACAACTCGAGGGCACTGCATTCCATAGCTTAACAATTATTACTGCAGCGAATGGGCGGGGCTTTCCTAGACTAATATTAATTAATATCTAATATACATTATAGAAGAAGTCACTAAAGGTGATAATGAATCTGGGGCTGAGTTAGAGGATCCTATTATGGAATCAAAGAAATCAGGACAGTCACCAAAGCAGGCAGAACTCAACGCTAATGATGATGAAGATGATGATGATACTAGTATTGGGATATTTGGTGAAGACTCTAATAATGAAGAGGAAGAAGAAGGGGAGGAAGAGGGGACTGGTGAGGGAGGAGAAGCAGGGGCTATGGCATTTACAGATATGGTGGATGAGATTGATGAAGATGAGGATGAAGGGGTGGAGCTTGGAGAAGAAGGGGCAGAGCTTCAGAATCAGCAACCAGAGGAAACGGAAGTTGCTGGTGGTTCAAGTGATTCTGATGTGGATGATAAAAGGTTAGGATTGATCGATAATACTCATGGCATTGTTAGTAAAATCTGTTTACTTTTTATTGATGATATTTTTTAATGAGAAAAAGACCAAACAATCTTTAGTAACTATTGCTATTTCTGTCCACTAACCATCCATTACAGAGGGGGAGGGGCCACTTCTGAATCTCTCTCTGACTTTGATATTATGATGCAGAGAAGAAAGGAAGCAATGTCAAGGGCAAGAAAGAGAAGACGTAAGGTATGTTCAATGATAGGTATCATTGGTATATTACTACTGGCTATTACTATAGGATGATATTGATATTAATCCTAATGATGACAATATACAGGCATTACTTCAACAAATGAAATATGCAGCAGAGGTACAATATCCTTCCCCTCGCCTATTCCCCTTCGTTCTTATCTTGTTTCTCGTTTCATAAATTGCAGGAAGACTGTCGAATGAACTTAAAGAAACAACCTGCTGTTAAGAAGCTAACGCTATTACCCACTGTGATCAGCCATCTTAAGAAGTATGTATACATAGGAATGTGTAGCAAATACATACATAGTAAGAACATGGCTATTTGCACTGGTATGACCTAGCAAGCTATTGATGTGATTATTCTTAATAATAGCGTTTGTGCTATATTGATAGCCCTCACCTTATTCCAGCTGTTACAATTGTGTCTGTTGTTTTTTTTTACCTTAAGGGTTGATTTGTTGAACGCTTTCATTGAAAATGGTATCTGCAGTGCATTAGCTGACTGGTTGAAGCCACTCCCAGACCACTCCCTCCCTCACCTCAAGATCAGAGAGGATCTCTTGGACAGCTTATTAACTGTAAATTAATCCACAAACAGCACACAACGCAATATTATACGTACGTTTGTTCCCTTCATGCAGTTCCCACAGATTGGTAGCCATATTTTAAAGACTAGTGGTCTGGGTAAAGCAATTATGTTGCTATACAGACACCCAAAAGAGATTAAGAAAAATAGACTCAAAGCTGGGAAATTGATTAGTATGTTAAACAGCCACCAATCACGTTTCTACATAATATATTTGGGATGAACATTAGGGTTGTACACATATATGTTATGTGTATTGATGACTGGTAGAGGCCTATATATATAGTAGGGTTGTACGGTTGATGACTGGCCTATATCTATATAGTAGGGTTGAATATATGTTATTGTGGTAATAGATGATTGTTATAGGCAAAGGTCTCCCTAAAGCAGGGCAGCCCACTCTGCTTCTTTAGCAATCACCCTGCTTTCTGTAGCCAATACCCTGCTTTATAAGTAATAAAATACTGAATTATGCCATCAACAATAAATTTTTGACTTGTACCAACCCTGCTATAAATTTTCTCTGGGGAGACCTCTGGTTATAGGCCTATATTAGGTACATTGAATATATACCGTAGGCCGGGTTTTGATTGCGAGGTTTTTTATAATTGCGAATTGTGAGGGTTTTTTCCTACTTGCAATTATTAAAAACACAATATGCAATTTTTTACATGTGTGCATGTGCAAGATCACGTGTTATTTGCAATTAATTAAAAGCGCAATTCCCTATTGCCAATTCACATTTGTTTAAACGCGCAATCAAAACCCGGCCTATGATATGTTATATTGTATATAGATGACTGGTCTAGACCTATATTTGGGTTGAATTCTGATTACAAGTCACTTAATTGCTCTGAGAGAGAGAAGAGAGATTGGGCTCGGCTTTCACAGACTGCTAAACGCCGACTCAGCAGGCTGGTTACTTTAACTTATATTAATATTAAAATATACGAATTTATAATTATATATAGCTCAGCCGCTGAAGGAGGACAATCATCGTCTTCACAGCAAACTCAAGAGGAATCTTCCGAGTGAGTATTTATTGAGACAGATATTAATTCATATATTTATGATACCTTTAATGGATAACACAGGGCTAAACCTGGGGATAAAGGTTGGATACCCAGGGCTCGTGTTCCTATGCCTTCATACAAGGACTATGTGGTTAGACCCAAATGGAACGTGGAAGGAGAAATGAAGAAGGTCTGTGGTTATAACTTATATCCAATTGTAGAAATGTGTCTACAAATTGTAATGTTTTAGGGTTCGTCAAAGAAAGTGTTGAATCGATATGAGAAACAAATACAGAAGAACAGAGATAAACAATCTGTGAAGAAAAATACTCACGCAGTTTCAATTAGCATTGAAGGAAGGAAAATGCCATTGTAGCTTTTTTTTCATTTTGTCATTTATCATATCAATATTATATTATACTCTTGGTCATGTATGATAATTATACCACTTAGCTGAGGCACAAATTGTCATGGAGTTAATTCTACAGTGCACTATACAGCAATCATTGGGAACACAGGCATGATATAGTACAAACTATGATAAACAATGACGTAATGTTAGACTGTGCAGTCTGCTTTAAATGCTATAGAATAATGGAATTATAATGTTACATATATTTTGTGATGAGTTAATTAAGCAATTAAAAGTGTATGCTATATTATGTTATACCCCAAACCAAACTGCACTTGGTAATCACTAGTGGTTGCATGCATTTTTTTTTTTTTTTTTTAACCAATAAAGTAGGCGTGTCTTGCGGTGTGAAGATCTTGCTGAGACTATCAAGTAAGTAGACTCTATTCTTTAAAATTTCTAATAATTATTCTTTGAAATTCACTGCATCATAGACATGTCTAATAAACCCACAGTACGAGAGCTTGATATTGCTTTAAAAGAGTTGGTAAAATGGAACCGTTTTGCCCTTCATCTGCCTGGAATAAAGGATTATTACATCCAGACCATTGAGAGTGACAACCATGGAGATATTCAGGGTCAAAAGATGGCTTTATATGGCAAATGGTTGGGTGCTAATCCAGATGCATCGTGGGATGATGTAGCTTATGCCTTGGAAACAGCTGAAGAGATAACTATAGCTAAGAAAATCAGAGACAATTACTCTGTAGTGAAAAAGGTATTGCCTACAAATCAAGCCCACCCTCTACATGACTAGTCTCGTTCCCAGCCCCTCCCCTATTGCTGATCTTCAAGATCAGCAATAGGGGAGGGGCTGGGAACGAGACTACTACATGACTGAGTTGCTAATGCTATATATATAGGGGCGCTTGCACGGAAGTGAAACCGACTTGGATACCTCCGTATATTTTTGAAACTCCCGTAAAAGGCCACCATCTTGGTTGGCTAGAGAGCAGGAGCTTCGATGGGGAGTTCAAAAACTAAGCTGAATCAGAATTAGCGCAACAACTATGTTAAAAAGCTCCAAAAAAAATATTAGCAAACCTGGTCTTATTGCAAGAAACACTGGCATATTTTGTAAAATAAGAGCCGTTTGTCGGTCTCCAGTCCTATCTCTTCCTTGCATTTCATCCATTCAACATGGCGGCGAACTGGTTGCCCAAAACCAGAAGTAAAACGCCTACGCAATTCCACAATGCAAGCGCCCTATAGAGAGATCAATGGATTCTATCAGCTTTATTTTAATTTTAAGTATTACATCTTAAGAAATTGTAGTATATGCATGTATATATTTGTCACTAGAATTCTAAATAGACTTAAAAGTTATTGTAAACAATTTAATAATTCTTTGTCTTTTTTATAGATGACCCTCTTCAGCTCGCCAATGTCCCCAGCTGCTGATCAATCCTTATCTACCGCCCATCCTCCTAAAGAAGTCACTGTAACAGAGGACGTGTCCACTGAATTAGAGAGGCTTGAAACATCCTTCAATGATCTAAGACGAGAGGTAGCGTCTGAAGTGAAAGCTAATATAAGGAACAATGCAATGCAAATAGATACGTTAAAACAAGAAATTAGTAATCAAAAAGCATTCTCCATTCCATCGCTTGAAGCAGTTACTACAGTTGATGGCCTGTTTACCACCATTTGCCCTTACTACAACTTCCTCAGCTGCCATTTAATCATAGTTATTGCTACTGAATTACTTTTAGGAAAAATAGCCATTAAAGCAGAGGAATATAAAGAAACTTTACAAAGTTTCAAGCGTAGCACAAAAGTTAGATATTTGAAAAATGAGCTCCAACGTCATAATCGCTTTCGCAGCTCCATTTCAACTAAAGTGAGAATAGTTGTTGAAGATTGCTGGGGTGAGCAAAGCCTTGGGTTAGTTGAAATATTGGTGAAAACTTTGTTTCCAGTGAAGAACTCGGATGAACTCCCATGGTATGAGGTAACCTCAGGTTCATTAGTCATGACTTTCATGGCTTTAGATCACATGACATCAACTCTTATTGAGTATAGCATGGAAAAAGCAAGTTTCATGAGTTTAGTGGGTGTGGTTAGCTTGAGCATTGGAGACCAGCTGGTCTGGGAGAGAGGTAAAATGAGCTGTTCGTTCCTTTGTTTTGATGATTGTTTAATTCAAGCTGCTTTGGCTAATAAAGTAGAAGTGGTTGCGTTTCTATTGAACCACACAACCGTGAATGTAAACGCTACTAGTGAGTCTCGTATTCTCGTGAACGTTTCTGAAGAAATCTTTTATACAAAATCTGAAGCAGAACATGCACTGGAAGAAGATTACAATGCTTTCTCTAAACTTCTCGAGGATATTGAATATTATTCACCCCCAGTTCAATCAGAATCAATTTTTCAAATAATTTTTTTAAAGAATTTTCTCAATGAAAGAGTATTATCTGAGCAAAGCCTTTCAGAGCAGCTGCCACAGCACCTGTTGCATAAAGTTGAATCATACAAGCATGCAATCACTTTATCAAAAAAGCAAATAGTTGTTAAGTTTTTAGCAAATGTCATCAATAAATATGTTCCACATGAACTCCCAAATTATGAAAAAGTTGTTCTGACTCTTCACAGTGTATGGGGAGATTGCAGTATCCAGTATATTGAACAACTTGGCGAGTTAATTTTCCCTCCTAGCTTTTTTCAAGAAGCTCAACTGGCTAATGTGCAAACTAACGATGCATTGATTTTAACTTTCCTAGCACCTGTACATACAGTCTTACAAAGTATTAAAGGTCAGTTTACGTTTTATTGGAATTGTAGTGACGTTATCGATATCTTGCCATTTTTGGGTGTGGTTAGCATAAAAGTTGCCGATTCTACAGTATACACTAAATACACTGAAGAAAATTTCAGTTGGTATTCATTTAGCCAAGCTCTTACCTTAGCTGAAGAAAGTCTAGCTCCTCTCAAGGCAGAAAAGGTGAAGAAGGCAATTGAGCTTATGAAACAGATCAACAAAATGCCCAAAGAATTCAAAGATATCTTTTCAGCTGATGAGAATGGTAACTATGGTTGCCTGTTGCATCCAGGGGCTACTGCGTTAATCATTGCGTGCTGTAATGACAATATCAATCTCGTTCGCTTACTTCTTGAGCACAATGCTGACCCAAATATCCATGGCAGGAGTACTTTAACACCCTTAATGTACAGCAGTGGTAACATGCAAATCTTTAAAATGCTGATTGATCATGGGGCTGATATTGACACTCTTGGTTTCTATAATGAAACCGTCCTTCATCGTGCATGTGTGGTTGGTAACATGCAAATAGTTAAATACGTGTTGGTACAAAGAGAAAATACGATTCATAAGGCAAACAAAAATGGATTAACACCATTCTATTATGCCTGTGAGTACGGCCATGTTGCTATTGTCAATCAATTGATAAAAGCAAAAGTTGACCCAAACACTCAAAGCTCAGTCACTGGTTGGACCGGACTAATGGAAGCTAGTTATCATGGTCATGAAGCAATTGTAAAGCGGTTAGTTTCACTAAAAGTAATAGATCTCAATCTGCGAAATAATGATGAAGCAACAGCACTCATGTTGGCTAGTACTGAAGGGTACACTGGTATCGTTGAACTACTTCTTGAGCATCATTGTGATCCAAATCTCAGAGACAAAGCGGGAGATACAGCATTTTCCCTTTCTTGTGCTTTCGGCCACAAAAAAATCTTAGAAGCTTTACTCATTTATGATGATTTGCTGAATGCCCAGAACCTTGAAGGAAGAACAGCATTAGCTAACGCATGCTGTACAGGCCATAGTGAAGTAGTCAAGTGGCTTCTTGAAAAATTAGCTGATCCAAACATTTCAGATAGTCAAGGAGAAACACCTCTAACGCTAGCAGCTTACTATGGCCACATTAATAATGTAGAGCAGCTTCTTCAGATTGATTCACTGAATGTTAATGTTCAATCAGCTAATGGAGACACAGCTTTGATGGAAGCCAGTAGGCAGGGCCATTCTGACATTGTTGAAATGTTGCTTCAGAAAGCGGGGGCAGATCCTAGTATTCAAAATACTGATGGATGGACAGCCATAATGATAGCTTCATTTGAAGGTGACATAGCTATTGTTAAACAGCTTATAAAGGTAACACCTAATGAAGATTTGGAAATTAGAAATAATTGGGGCGAAACAGCTGCATTCATAGCCTGTATGCATGGTCATGTGGAAATTGTGAAGCTTTTTATCCAAGAAACAACTGTAGAGCTTGATCTTCAGGACAACAACGGATGGACACCATTAATGTCTGCGAGTAAGCGTGGTAATGCGATCGTTGATTTGCTTCTTCAGAAAAATACTAATCCAAACCAAAGAGAAAACGCATCAGGAGCCACAGTTCTAATGATAGCAACCATCCATGGGCGTGTGCAAACTGTAGAACAGCTGTTAAAACACAATGCTGATCCTTGCTTACAAGATAAGAATGGATGGACAGCATTAATGTATGCTAGTGACAAAGGCCATGCAGAAATAGTCAAGCAACTGCTTCAGTCAATTGAAGGCAAAGCTAGCATTGATTTTCAAAATAATGATGGGAGTACAGCTTTGATTTTAGCAAATGCCAGCAGCCATGTTACTATTGTTAACTACATTCTTGAACAAAAAGCTGATCCCAATATTCAAGACAAACAAGGAATGACTGCATTAATGAAAGCCGTGTGCAAGGATCAACAGCAAGCTGTCGAGTGGCTTCTTGAAAGTAAAGCAGATCCAAATATTCAAGACAATGAAGGACAAACAGCTTTATGGATGGCTAGTAAAATGGGTGGGTCTATTATTGTAGAGTGTCTTCTGAGTAAAAACGGGGATCCTAATATTCGGGATAGAAAAATAGGATCAACACCGCTAATGATGGCAATTGGGAACTGTCACCCTAAAGTCGTTCGAAAACTTTTGGATAGCAAAGCAGACCCAAACACTCAAGACAACACTGGAGAAACACCTTTAATATTAGCTGTAAAACTGAATTGTCCAGAAATTGTAGAATGGCTGCTTCAAAAAGAAGTTGACCCAAATATTCAACACACCATCACAGGTCGAACAGCACTGCTAATCGCTAGCAGATTTGGTTATATAAATGTGGCTCAGCAACTTCTTCAATACAAAGCAGATCTCAATATTCAAGACAAGGTTCTTGGTGAGACAGCTCTTATTGCAGCTAGTACATGTGGATACATGGACTTAGTCGATTGTCTCCTTCAAGCCAAAGCAGACCCTAATATTAGAAATACGTTTCAAGGTCAAACAGCATTAATGATACCTAGTGCAATGCACTGGATACCAATGGTCAAGAAACTTCTTCAATACAAAGCAGACCCAAATATTCAAAATGATGTTGGAGAAACACCTTTGATGAAAGCATGCTATGTGCGTAGTGTACGCCAAATTGAAGTGGTTGAGTGCCTCCTACAGGCAAAGGCTGACCCCAATATTACCAACAGCAAAGGAGAAACAGCACTCATACTAGCCAGTGCCAGATATTCATGTAATCCAAACATCATTCGAAGACTTCTTCAAGAGAACGTAGCCTTGAATATTCAAGAGAATACAAAAAGACACACAGTGTTAATGGCAGCTTGCGATATTCCAACAGTTGCTGTAGAAGACAACGTAGAAGTAGTGAAATGTCTCCTGGAAAAGAAAGCTGAGGTAAATCTTCAAGACATTCAAGGTCAGACAGCGTTAATGATCGCCACTCAACATTGCAATGGTGAAATCATCAAACACCTAATTAGAAGTCAAGCAGATCCAAATATTCCAAACAATGAGGGAAGGACGCCATTACTTGATGCTGTTACTTTTGATCGTATTGATATCGTTCGTTCGCTCCTAAAAAACAATGCAGACCCAAACATTGAAGATAATGAAGGACGCAGTGCAATGGGAATCGCTAAAAAATACAACTTCAAAAGATATCTTAATATGTTTCAAAGAACAACTTAGAAATAACACTTTTTAAACACAAAATAACTTAATGGACTAATCATTAATTTTTGTTTCTTATTATAATAGCGAATCATTTCAATTTAATTTTTTTCATGATTCAAACTTGAGCTATTATGGGAGGGGCAGTAATACATCAAGTATAATTATATAGTATAATACCAACATAAAATAACACTGACAAACATCAAGCAATGTGTGAGGGAGGCTTTATAGTGGAAAGAGTGGGAGGAGGAAGAGGAGAGCCTAAGGGAGAAAAATTTTAATTTCGAATTAAATTATAACTAGTTTTTATAAACTGAATTAATAGTCTAATATATTTATAAGGAAAAGGTAATATATTATAGACTTCCTGCCTGACCAGCGATGATGATTTAATATCAAGAGGCTGATCATTCTACACCACTATAATTATGCATGGTGTAACATTATGCCACTGCAATGTAAATAGTACAATAATGAATTATTCATAATATGGAATTAATTTTAGCTTTTAATTCATTACAAAAAAAAATTAACTGTAGACTATACTGACCCATACTATAGCAGCAAATAATTATTACAAATTATATAAATACTTATATGCATGTATAATGTTGTTAATGGTTGACCTCATGCATGAGTACAGCCGAAGTTTATTATGGGGAAGGGGAACTAGTCACATGATCTCCACCTGACTCCACTCGGTGAAACCCTTGTTCTTGATTTTGAGGGTGCTTGATTTGTTCATAAGCAATATTCCTGCTGGTCATATCAACATCAGTAGTGAAATGAGTATCCACTGTAGTATCATCAACTGATGGATAGTCATATACAACAATATTAGGGGTGGAACCAATGGACTGTATATAGTCCTTACTATCTGTTGATACTAGTTGCTGATGGGACTGTGATAGTATCAGTTTTCCCTTGCCCCTTCTATACTCTTATAGTATATCAGGAACAGTACAGCCAATATAATCAGTAATAAGGATAATACCACAGTAACAGCTGACAGGGCACCTATAATACCTGCATATGCAGTAAAACAACAGTAATGGATATCATCCAGAGCATTAGACTATATTAAATTGTGTATTGAGTGAGAATCATTATAGCTGACAGACCGTTCTCTTTCTATCACACTATAATGAATGAATATCTACTGTAGTCAGTAATTATTATAGTTCATCAGGATTACGAACTACTGATTCAAATATAAGATATATGCCTATAATTATCTCTATCAGCGAGAGCCAATGACGAGTGTTTTGTTTCTTAATTGGATGTCAGTATATATTAGTATTCACTTAAAGTAGAGTTTGCTTTAATTTAATAAACAATCATAGTATACATACAAGTATTCACACACATGCACACCAGCTATACTTTAAATGCGTATTATAATTATGCATACCTAAAAGCGTTTGAGTGTCTGGTTGATCACTTGATACTTCAGTACTGGAAGGAATGCCTACAGAAGAATAAAATAAAATAATAAATAATAGAAATACATTTATTCATGATACTTGGAATATAGTTACACCCACGTACTATTGTCATCTGTACAGATATACTATCACTATATGTCAATTTATATACTGTAACAGTAGAAGGGACACATTCAGCAGCGGGTGTGGATAAGGACAGTGATAGACATGTACTATCAATGGTAGATGGAAGGGTGGGACCTGCATGGACTGATAAGGGTGACATATGATGAGGCAATGAAAATTAATATTTACCAATTGATGTTTTACTATTTTACCTGTACAATTAGTACCAGTGTAACCTGTACCAGTACAGTTGCAGGTATATTGATCAGGAGTATAGTATCCAGTGTACATAATCCATTATTGTCACAAGGATTATCAGCTAAACAGATATCGGTAAGGTAACAGGTACAGCTGGTACTGTTGAGAATATAGCCATTAGAACATGATGATAATCCACAAGCTATAGTATATTTTGATAAAGAGAATGCTTATACTGTAACTACATAGGACACTAATGTATCTTACCACATGTGAAGTTGTTCTGTTCATTTGCTATGAAATTAGGTGTAGTACAGTCTGTGGTAGTTTGGCAGTTCCCATCAGGATTAAATGCCAGGCAACAATCACCAGCACCAGCACCAGTACACCTCATTAGACCATCAGTACTACAGGCAGAGTTACATGCTGAATTGATAATAGAATAATGTAATATAGTATATTAGTTTAAACCATTGATTAACTAACCTACACAGTGATTATCATTACTAGCAGTATTAATACATGAGCTACAGTCAGTTTGTAAACCAAATACTACCATCATAGGTTACACCAGAACCAATGGATATTATAATGAGACTGTCCTGTCTCCTACTCCATTGGTTAATACTACTAGAACAAATCATCTCAAACTGTCCAACTCTATCACCACCATTACTGGTGTATTCCATTATGATAGACAGCTCCTGGTATGTTCCCATAGTGGTGCCTTGTACTTGACAGATATAGTATGGACCACCTCTGATAAATACTGAACCTCCTTCATCCCCAGCACTGGTTATTTCATCCTTTAATGCTTGATTAACAACTCCCTGACTGGGTAGAGTACAGTCTTGAGCTCTGGAAATGAGTGGCAGTAGCAACAGATAAAAATAAGCTAGGCTTTTCATTGTTCTGTTTTTGCTGCTTAAGTGCATGCCCCACCCCCTACTTTTGTGTGACTCATCATCTGTGAAAGTGTGATGTGTCCACAGTATGCAAGAAAAGGTATAGCCACCATTATATGAATGGAGTACCCTTACTTACATTGTTATCAAAAGTTTAAATCCTAGCTGGCCTGTGTAATCTTTTATATTTCAGCCAATGTAACCAGGCTTTATTTACCCACTAATTATCATCTGAGTAGTTGAACTAGATCTAATACCGAGGTAAAACGAGCAAGTGGTTTGGTCTATTTAACTTCATGGTAACCATCAAGTGTTGTATAAGTAGTTGTGTATGAAGCTAGAACCCATCTCTATTATCTCTACAACATATTCTCTCTTTAATGGGGGAGGGGCTGGGAATGAAATCAAAGTGGCAAATGCATACCAGAAGACAAAGCATTTCACCCGCCCACGCATCTCACTCATGCGCATATGCCCACGTCCCACGTGGGTGATGAAAGGAGGAGCCGAGGAGGTACCGTCGATAATGGCGGCTGTGAATAGTATATGGAAGTTCTCTCCCTCGACTATTACTGTTTTTCTGGTACTGGTAAGCGTGAGAATATTCAGTGCTCTGTTCAACAACATTAACGATTGTGACGAGACCTTTAACTACTGGGAACCGGTACGTATAAATATTTACCTGGCGGAGAGGAGGGAAGGGAGGGCGAGGTTGGCCATAGAGTCAAGCATAGTGTATGATATGGGTACAGGTTCTTTTATTATGGTTATTCATAATACAGGCACACTACCTTCTCCATGGTGAGGGGTTGCAGACATGGGAATACTCGCCAGTTTATGCTGTTCGTTCGTATGCATATATTTTGATAAACATGGCCCCATTGTTTCTAATCACAGGTCTTTCATCTAAGGTTAGCCTAGCCCAATTATTAGACTTCTGATTATATATCGTGTCTTCTTTTCCATTGCAGATTGCTCAGTTTTATTTGCTTAGGATTTTGTTTGCTGTTGTTTCCTCAGCCTGTGAAAGCTATTTATACAGGCTAGCAACACAGTCTATTATAATATAAATATTATAGTTACATACATTTATTATTATTATTTAGTGCTGTGAAGAGAAGACTAAGCTCAAGGGTATCGTTGTTGTTCTTCCTGTTCCTGGTTCCTAGTTGTGGAATGTATATTTCATCCACAGCATTCCTACCTTCCTCCTTCACTATGTATTGTACTATGGTATCAATGGCAGCATGGCTAAATCATGAGGAACATGTACGTATCTGGATAGCCACAACACTATTGTATGTTTGTATCAGCTCATTGATATAGCTCCTTCATTTCAGATTGCTATTTTTGCTGTTGCACTTGGCTCTATTCTGGGTTGGCCGTTTGCTAGTGTATTAGGGTATGAGTAGCCTGTATTAATTGTAAGTATGGTTGATCATTTGTTTTATTTATAGGATTCCTTTAGCTGTCAATGTGTTATTCCGTCAACGAAGGATATTCTTTTTCATAAAGTGTTCCATTCTTAGTTTAATAATTATTGGAGTGAGTTCATATAAACACTAACTTCCTTCCATTCATTCTTTGTTCCTCTCCTCTCTGTTCCTTTCTCTTAGGTACCAGTTTTAGTGATTGACTCTCAGTTATACGGTCGTATAGTGTTTGCCCCTCTCAATATCGTACTGTATAATGTATTTGGTAAAGGTGGACCTGATTTATATGGTACCGAACCATGGACCTACTACTTTATCAATGGATTCCTCAACTTGAACGTCTCGTTTCTTCTATGTCTCCTTTGCTTACCAATAATTGAATTCAAGGTACTATAGTAGCCAGGGTTATTTGTAGATAAATGTTTTTGTGGGGCGGAATTTTATTGTGGAAGAATTTTTTTTTAGTAAGTATGCAAAGCTAGTAGATTGTTGTTGTTGTTTTGTTGCAAAATATATATATATATTTTTTTAATTTTAGTTATTTTCTGATCGATATATTCAGAAAATGCCTGAACAACAACAACAGAAAGGTTGGCTCATACATAAATCCTTACAAACATTACATTATGACATATACACATGTATTAGCATCCATCTACAGACCTATTATAATGGCAGTCATTATCTGGTTTGCTATATTCTTCACTAGACCACACAAGGTAGTATATGTAACGTAGTGTGTGTGTGGGTGTGTGTGTATTTAATAGTCCTGTTTTAAAGTAAATGTTGAATTAAAGGTGTATTATTGGTAGCCTCAGTATGGATGTATATATATGTGATATATGTTAGGGATACTATATAGGTTGTAGGGTGCATGTGTATAGTCTATGAATAAATTTTATTGTTATAATTTGCAGGAGGAGAGGTTTTTATTCCCTGTGTATCCATTGATACACCTCTGTGCTGCTATATCATTACACTTGATGTACGATTTGGTACCCACCGTGGAGTTTATGTTGAGACTGGACAAATCATATAGGTTCCTTTGTAAGCTGGTGAAATCACTAACAGCCTTCTTCCTTATTGTCCATGCAGTTCTTAGCATATCAAGAATATCACTACTGTATACTGGTAATTATATTATTTAGTGTATACGGCCTTGCCATTATAATATCACTACTGTATACTGGTAACTATCAATACTGTATATACTGGTCATTACTGTATACTGGTAACTATTGTAATGTTACTACTATATATACTGGTAAGTCTATAGTATAATATCCCAGTATATAGTAGTGTACTGTATACTTTTTTTTGTGACTCTTTTTGTACTGTATACTCATTACTGTTGTATATAACTCTCTCGTTATTATAAACCCTATAGTGTATTCACCTTATGTAGAGGTTTCTGTGTGCATTTATGAGTACATGTAGTTATGATGCACTTATAACTTGACATGTATACTGACTTGTGAACACTGATAAGTTGATGCTGTTGATAATTTATACCATTTTGTTTCCTTCACTATAATGATTAAGGTTACAGTGCTCCGATGAAAGTATACTCCGAGTTGAGTGCGGATTACATTACTGAAGCCACTCAATCACTTCAGCAAGTCAATTTGTGTGTTGGTAAAGAATGGTATAGATATCCTAGTTCCTTCTTCCTCCCGGCCGGGGACCACTCCCACTCCAAGTACGTATGACACAGACTTTATTGAGTTTATAATAATGTATGTAATCTATGTTACATGTCATTGTATTTTAAGGTGGAAGTTGAGATTCGTGAAGTCAGAGTTTCGTGGTCAACTCCCAAAGCCATATAGTTCATTACCGAATGCCACAGCTGTGATACCGACCCACATGAACGATATGAATCAAGAAGAGCCTTCAAGATACGTAAGTGTTGAGCTGACTTGAATTTGACTGGAAACATATTTACTTTAATTTTCCTTACTATGTAGTTCAGTGTTGGTAGTTGTGATTACTTGATTGATGTTGAAAGCGCTGTGGGAACTGAGTTTGAACCTAAGTATCATTCTAATACAGCAGTATGGGAACGTGTCTACTCGTTTGGGTTTCTGGATTCTAAACAATCTGTTTTCAGACTTTTTAGGGCATTTTACATCCCACATTTTAGTGTCAGAATTTCTAAATTTGTGCGATACCATCTCCTACACAACCTACTGAAATAATATATTTTTATAATTAAAATTATTTCTAACAATCGTAGAGAGCATACTGCTAATAATATGGATTGGTATGATCATGAAAGGATATTGTCATCATGATCATTGACATGATGTCATCTTCAACTTAATTAAGTCAATTTTAATAATATTTTTATTCCAATTAACGAGCAACGTTAACTCTCTATGACGTCGATCATTACATGTACATGACCTTATGACGGGTTAAAAACTTTATAAAATGGTGTCAGATCAGGTGCCTTGCTAACTCAAGTTCAGTGGGTATGTAGCTTCACAGTACGAGTTAGTATCGTTTAGTTTTCAGTATTATTTGTCTTTAGGTGGCGTGTTGTCACTGTTGGATGATGAAGAAGAAGAAATACAAGTGTTTGCTCTCGTCAGACTAGATGAATTAGTGGATGTGTTTTGGGCTGAGATTTCAGAGTCAATTAAGAAATTGTGATTGATTTTATGTTTTGGGTATTGTACTCTACTATTAATTTGTTACCAATTATAGAGAACTCCTGTTTGAAAATGAGAGTTTCCCCGAGAGAGAATTGGCAGCTTTAGTGACCTCCAAGGTCTTCTACCACCTTGGATCATTCCAGGACTCCCTTTCATTTGCTTTAAAGGCAGGGACCAAGTTTGATGTGAACAATTCATCTGAATACACTGAGACTATAATATGTAAGTGGAATTTACTACTGTGTTTTAGGCCGATTTATACTTAAATGTACAATCATTACGACTGGAAGTTAATGTACTGATGTGCGCACTCACTTCAGTGGTGTGTTGTGTTTAGCATATATTACCATATAAGGGCATACTTTATAGTCTATCAGGCCCTAATAATGATAACATTTTAATAATTCATAATTAACTCCTTGAAATTTTTTTTAGTTGTTGATACATATAAGTTGTATTCCTTTCATTGGTTTGTGCATAGATATTAGAGTACGAAACAGGATATGAAATGAACGTTTGCGGAAGTTGGTATCGTAAATGACTTCCGGTTTTTTCTAATTCACCGCAAATTTTTTTGAATACTATGCAATGTTTATTAGGCTTATTGCTATTCTTTAGTATTGATAGGCGTACAAACTCGCGCTGGCTCTGTACCAACTTTAAATTTCCTATTCTTATACATGCAATAATTGTTCCCGCCCTTCGTCGTTTCATATCCCGTTTTGTACTCTATTATCTATTGTTTGTGCCAAGTAATGTTCCTTCTATTACTTTAGCCAAGTGTATCGACCATTCTACTGTGCTTTGTATGAAGAAGTTTGAAGAGACTGCCGAATCTACTGTTGAGATCGATCCTCGTTTAGAAGGCATAGTTAACAGGATGTTTGAGCAGTGCTTCAACAAACACAAATTTCAACAGGCAGCTGGAATAGCTTTAGAAATGAGACGTATTGATTTACTTGAACGAGCCATACAGGAATCAGTTGAGTAGAGAGGGAAGGAGTGAGGAGGGGAGGGGAGGGGAGGGGAGGGGAGGGGGCCTATATTAGGGTTGAGTATATGTTACTGTATAATAGATGACTGGTCTAGACCTATATTTGGGTTGAATTCTGATTATAAGTAACTTAATTGTTCTGAGAGAGACAAGAGAGATTGGGCTCGGCTTTCACAGACTGCCAAACACCGACTCAGCAGGCTGGTTACTTTAACATATTAATATTAAAATATATAAATTTATAATTATATATAGCTTAGCCGCTGAAGGAGGACAATCCTCATCTTCACAACAAACTCAAGAAGAATCTTCCAAGTGAGTATTTGTTGCAATAGATAATGATTTATTTTATATTTACAATACTTTTAATTGATAACACAGGGCTAAACCCGGGGACAAAGGTTGGATACTCAGTGCTCGTGTTCCTATGCCTTCATACAAGGACTATGTGGTTAGACCCAAATGGAATGTGGAAGGAGAAATGAAGAAGGTCTATAGTTTTAACATATCTAAATATAAAAATATGTCTACAAATTGTATTGTTTTAGGGTTCGTCAAAGAAAGTGTTGAATCAATACGAGAAACAAATACAGAAGAACAGAGATAGACAATCTGTGAAGAAAAATACTCACGCAGTTTCAATTAGCATTGAAGGAAGGAAAATGCCATTGTAACTTTTTTTTTCATTTTGTCATTTATTATAATTATTAATATTATTATATACTCTTGGTCATGTATGATAATTATACCATGTAATTCAGAAGGCATTAATCTGTACCTGGTTCATAATAGTTGTTTTGAGTGGTCTGGCAATATATGCTGCAAGAGTGTTCGTTGCCCCCCTCCTTAACTTCACCATCGTTCCAGAGCACGTGCACTTTGTTGACATGTCTCCCCATGATGCAGGCACGGGGCTTCTCTGAAGATGAACATACCAACATCTTTACCCTTCTTCTATTGTCATGCTGAGCGTTATCTTCTTTGTTGTTAGAGTGGTCTTGATGATCGTATTTGCATTCAAGTGTCCTATCAATTACCCCAGTAAGATGATCTATGTGTGATCGACATCCACCACAACTCGGTATATGCTAACTAACCACTACCACATTATAGGCTAAAGATATGTCAGTAATTAACTCACACATAAAGCAATACTATTACGTAATGTCATGCAATACATGTATGAGTAACTAAGGAACAGATATATAGTCTACATGCTGTAGAGGTGATCCATATATCAACTGATTACATTTGACATTACTCATCAAACCATATACTAAGAGAACTTACAGTGTATAACTTATGCATATGCATGGACTGCATGACACATGGGAAAATCACATGTACATGATTCTATACTTACTAATTACTACAAACTTGAAAAGGAATAAGAACACATTCCAGACTTGCACTATATATAAATCCGCCTGTAA
>JAYJLX010064609.1:0-28090 GCA_036873525.1 Chalinula nematifera | reverse complement strand
GTTACAAACAGCAAAGACTAATATGTGCACAATCACACTTTAAAGCATAAATAATTTTTATTTGTTAACAAACATGCGCGCGTGCAGTGCTGGAACATGTGCAATACGTATGCATGGCATGCGAAGGCTCGCCCCTACAATGTTTACATTCATCTAGTTATTCTGCAATAATTAAGTCATGAATTCCTAAACCGCGTAGTAAATTGTCGCGCATTTTATTAGACTAGCAGCTCAGAGGGACAATTTGTAAATTCATAAAAAAAAAAAAAAAAAAAAAAAAAAGCTGCGCATTTTATAATTTCAGGTCGGGTATATTAGTAGTGTAATTGTATAATCAGTCATAACTTGTATCATACATGAGTAGTCTATATTGAGTCTGCGCATGCCTGGCTGATCACAATGCACGCGAAGGGTAAGAAATGGAATGTTACTTAGTATCATACCATCTGACAGCGGTTTCACTGAACAAAATATGGATAAATTTTTATATTGATCACTGATGTAATTGGATAACTTACGTATGCACATGAACCGACAATGCCATGCAGTGCTGCATGGCGCTATACGTATACTATAATGCTACATGCTGTACATGTACTACAATGCTACATGAGCAATTTATAAAATGATCGTTTCCACAAACTGCGCCAAACACTTTTACTTGTACACACCATAGATAAATTATCCTCATATATTAGATATATTATATTCGTTCTATGGATTTTTTCCGCTGATTTCAAAAATGTTACCAGTGTCATTGTATAATTGATATTTTTTTAGATATGCCTACAAACAATAGCTTTATTTCTCGTCAATGATATGTTTTCTAGAAACAGCTGCACGTATCCAAAGAACTATAAATCTAATGAAAAAGATTTGTATATTTTTGAAATGATCAGTAGAAGAAGTTGTACAAAATGAATATAATAAGTCATTGATTTATATCGTTAGTACTGGCCTGGTGGACATGAAAAATGAAAACAACAATGCATGAAAACAATATATACCCTGATGTGTCTTAACACTGACCCCCAACCCCAAAACAAGAACCTTTCAAATTATTGCAACATCATTAAACCATATAGCGGTTTAATTTATGATACGGATGTGTACATACACGCATGTGTCACGAATCGCCAGTAGGGATGTTCCAATTATTCTAGAATAATTTTGGGAATAATAGGTACTTAATTGTGTTATTTTAGAATTATGCCAGCCTAATAGGTTATTATTTTGTTTAATTTTTTTCCAAAGACTATTTCAAAATATGCGATCAAATAGCAATCATTGCATTGTTTTGTGACACACCCACAAATCATACACATACAGTACATACATGCAAAAAAGCTCTATGGTTAAGTGTCATATTGGTGCACATTGAACTATTTATTATTGTTAGCCAAAGAATAATTTTGAGAATAATGGGTACAAAGTTTGAGAATAATAGGTGATTATTACCGAATAGAATAATAGGACAAATAAAAAGAATAATTGGGACATCCCTAATCGCCAGCCAAGACCGCCAAATATAACTGCTATACGGTATGTAACTTTTTACGCAGATAACGTGCAACCAACGATGCAGTGGGTAACGCCCCATAAACAAAAAAAAAATCAGCTTCATTAAATCATCATATCTCCACAATAATATATCCAAATTTACTTTTAAAATTAATAATGCTTGTATTCGACGTAACAAGGTCAAACTAAAAAAATTGCAATATGAGGTGGGAAATTGATAGTGAAATTGAAAAAAATCGTGGTTTGATGAGGTATGACATTCAATGCAGCTTTCAACACCAAACACAGAAATTAAGAAACATTTTCAACACAATTAGCAGTTCATGAAATATCACTGATTAAACACGCTTCATATTTATGGGAGGAGCTAATTTTTACACCCATCTATTAGAGTATGCCACCACAACGCTGGAACTATCGTTTTATCTTGAAATTATCTTTGTTTAATTAAGAAATTACTGGATAAACACAACAAATGTGTATTTAACTCATAATCAATTGATTTTACGCCAGTAATTAACTACATGACTTGACCGTGCAATCTGATTGACACCAAACGCTTAAAGCAAGCCACATACGTACACTTCAAACATTAAACCTTTTTTCAAGAATTCAAAACATAATGTTATCACACTAATATAAGCTGTTACATAAATAGAAACTAAAACAAGAAGTTAATCATGAATTATTTAGGTTGTATCCTTGATCTTGAGTCAAACAACACCTAAAAGAAAAACATTACCATGCATAATGAAGTTTGAGAACCACTGCATGTACATTTACCTAATATCATATAGTCCATCAGTGGTACGGTGTCTGATGCAACTTGATTGTATTAAAACACTAAAAGAAAACAATAAGACTCCTATTTTATATAAAAGCAATTATTGATATTACATACTTGTATCTCATCATAATCAATTATGGTGCCCATCACAGCGTGAGAACTTCTATAACCTATAATCAAACACGCAAATACAGTAACCATATGTATTCAGTAATGAACATAATGTAATCACTAATTGTACACACCACTACATTTGGTATCAAACAAGGAAAGCACTGGGCAACCCTCTGTCAAGAACAAGTACCATTACCTGGTGCCATATCGTTAGGCTATATTATACAACAACCCATAGAACTATTCCATACAAATGGAGGAAGACAATGTTATATTGACTCTACGTAATGTACGGATAGGATATTCTTCAAATTCTCGATGTTTCACATACTCATCAACATTGACTTACGGTCATAAGGTTTGCTAGCATGAATCAAGCAGCTTAATGGTAATTCTACAGTTAACAACATCATCACATATGAACAACCATTGCTCGCTTATAGATCAACTGGGATTCAACCAGAAATCAATGTAGTTTGGCCGAGGATTGGGCCAACTAAGCAGAGTAGTCTATCAAGGACATTGCACGAAATTTTCCTATAGGTATAATAAATTATAGACTCTATAATTATATTATCTACAATGCTACGGCCATATAATATCATGTTTTGTTACCATGAATTATTGCCTATTGTCCAACCTGGTAAAGTACATGATAAAGAAATAAGTAGTAATCTTTTTCCAAGCCCTTCCATTGCAGACACGAACCTTCACAATGAATCCATAAGCCATGAGCAAGCAGAGCGATATTAACCTCAATCAGTTCCTCCATCATGCAGTTCTCGTCGTCATCCATTAATGCTAAAGCTGGGATACATAATGTACAATGAATAGATAACTAGATCTGATTAATATAATATTATAGACTAATCATTATACTTCATATAGTATTATCATTATTTGTATATACGCAGTGGGACGGTTGGCCACATGAGACTGCGTAAGTACATTACATAATATAACTACTATCGTAACAGTTAGCCTAGGCCATCAACTCATGCAGTTACAGATAGTAACTAGCACAAAAGTGCAAATCCCTCGTGCTCTAAAGACTTTCTTGAAATCTGAACTGTAATTTCTGGCAGACATTGCTGGCAGTAAGATCATGAAATAAAACTGTTTGCAACAATGGAAAGATAAGGAGGAGTGGCTGATCAATAATTTAGCAATGAAAGGGTTAAAAAAAAAATTAACGCACACGACACGATCGTCCACGACAACAAAAAAATGAAGAAGAAAGGTGTGGTTGACCAAAAAAATCATTTTATGGCTGAAGCATTGCTTTTGCTTAAAACACTGTAATGAAGCAATTTGAATAGCGGCATTCGTTGCTCTTGCCATTCTCATTACACAGTGAAGGTTACAGCTCTAAGGTGACACCAGGAACCAAGGTACAGACTTGTGAAATCGAGATTTTAACGATCGATACTCAACCAGGATTTAAAAAAATTCTAGGATATTTATCCTGGAGTTACTTATTTTTCTGAGCATTTACATCAGAAGTAATAGAGAAGTGCTCTCAAAAGCTTAACTTATCGAGCCCACAAGCTCAAACATGTTTTGCCACTTACAGTTCGAAGGAGAAGACAAATGGATTCCTGACCATAACAGCAGCAAAATAGAGATCACTGGCTAACAGCTAATGAAACTTGAAGCACAGCAGCCATCAAATCGTTCTGCACTGACCGTTCAAAGTGAACTTTTTTGCTAACTCACGAACGAACGAACAAACTCACAACTGACTAACGTATCCCTCGCTATGGCTTCGCCATGCAGGCGCGAGGGATAATAATGAATAAGGTACTACTGCTACTCAAGTACAGCCAAGCTATAGCTATAGCAAAAGCAAACCAATTATACAGTAAACAATTCACTTATGTAGAATCCATATGCTTACCACACGCTGTCCAGATCTTCCTCTAGTCCACAGTGGCCAGTGTTACCAATGCAAAATGCTGTTGTGCCTTGAAACCTTCATCGAAGGAAAGTAGAAAACTCCTGGATATACTATTCGCCATTACAAGGAACTTGAAAGGGGCGTGTATTTTGTTTTATAATGGGTGTATACTAATAAAAGCATCCGGAAAACATTTTGTTCTTTTAATTGAGAACGTTTTTATAAAGTCACGGTTAATTTGACCGAGGTGCGCTTCTGGATCGGATGGACCAGCATAACTATCGATCAGAATACTCAAAGATCTTCGTCTATATCTTTACCATCTTTTCAAAAATCCTTTAAATCGTGGAATTATCGACATCAAGCGCCTTCAATGGAGTGTCAGTGAAGTTCTGCCATCAAGTATTGACAGAGATTACGTGGTAACACACAGACAGACAAACACACACACACACACACACCCAAACCGACTACTATCACTCTCCACCCACGCTCGGGTTAATAATTGGAATTAAGCACGAATTAACCATAAAATAAGATTTAAACAATGGGTGCTATCCATAAATGATTTGTTGTTGGAACTATACTCTTAAGCCTAGTTCACAATATTGAACGCACTGGAAATTTCCGAATATTTTCCGTAATCTTGACACAGATGAGATGGCAGATTAGAACAAATTTCTATTCCAGCATCTTGCATAACGTTCTAGCATCATATTGTGAACCAGGCTTTATAGTAACTAACACAGTACCCGTACAGTATAGTATACACACTGTATACTCATTCACAGTATATACACGTCCCCACAGGACACATACACAGTACACACACACATACAAAGTACACACAGACACACGACACACAGTATACACATGCACACAATACATGTACAGTGAATATACACACAGTATAAACAGCCCCTATTGATTTCATTCAAGCGAGTCACTGCATGGTCTCAAACAATAAATTTCACTATTTTTTCTTTTCATACACATTCAGCTTTTTTCTTTTTCTATATAACATATTCTAATTTACTATAACTTGATTTATATACATATATAGTCAAAGTACACACACATAAATGGCATAAACTCGTGGCTGTAATATATAATGCATGACAGATGTGTGTATGTAATGGCTGTCTAACAACAACAAACCTCCACAAAACAATCCATGGGAAATTGATGCTCAATAAGATCTGCATTTGGCATTCGAAACCGTACATTTAAAGATTCAAGCTCATCTCTTTGTTCACTGTGTATTTCTCAAAAAGCATCTTCCCCAACTCTTCCCTTAACTATAAATTGTAAAATATAAAAACCGTTGTAATTGTACACGCTAATACTTGCAAAACTTAACTGACTTGCTTGTCTCTCTCCTCTTCATAATTATTTCTTAACTTGCCCCTCTCTTTCTTTCTCAAGTTTTTCAACTTCCTTTATGCATAAATAATAAAAAAATTATTGAAGCACACATTATAGTATAATAGTATAGCCATTAAATATTGGCATCTTATACCTTAGCTTGATCCACAGATAGTGATTCTTTGTAGGCCACATTTTGCTCCTCAACACATCTCTGCCTCTGATTTGAATCATGACTCAATAACATACATTTTAAAACAACATCAGTCACAATAAACATTCTTCAATGCATATGATACATGGAATTTGTAATTATAATTATAATAACATTTTACACATGCTGCCACATGCAAAACACTAACCTTAGCAGGTGGGTGAGTATAATGTACTGGGGAAGCTCATCATCCTCAACTGAAACATAATTAATTAACCTATTAAATATTTTTAGCTGAAATACAATCTGCATACATTTCACATTGTATATATACCAGCTGAATATCATTACATCCAGAGCATGAGGGTAATGATGAACATAGTAAATCCATTTCAGTATTTATTTCCTTCATTCCATCCTTTCCACCATCTCGCTACACTGCTCCACCCTCTTCTCCACCTCTGTCACTCATGGCCTATATCATATTTGAAATTTATATGAATAATGACTGGTATAATGACTGCTCTATTGTACTGTTTAATTCAATTGTGTAACTGACAATTTACCTTGTCAGCTATTATTATACATCCCTTCTTTGAGCACAATACTTCCCCATGAGGAACTTGACCGACCAGTGATAAAGAATTATTGCTCACAGCCTCCATATAATCCCAGTTTTTCTTGAACCTTGGAAATGCTCGATTAACCACCTCGTTTATCATGTTTGAACTCATATACCTCGTCAGCTTCACCTCAGCAATCCTCCCATTCTCTTTCAGGCTTTTTCTAAATCTTCCTCTTGGTACAGCACATGTGGTTCAGGTAGCCGACAAATTATAAAACTTTCAGCTCTACCTAAAGAAGTGCTGGCCAATTTTTTTTTCTTATCCACAGGGAGGCCATCCAATGCTGCAATCCAGTTTTTTCTTCTTATCAGTGAAGCCATCGAATGCTACGGTCGGATTAAACATATCTCGTTTCCGAACAGAATGAGGGAATAACTTGGGTAATTCTTTTCTTTCAGTCTCATTTGGCTTTGACATTTTAGCAGACAAAGTTGATCCCTCCTGAAAAGCATCTCCACTACACTGAAATTTAAAATACTTTTATATAAGCCTTACTGGTACGTATTTTACATAATTATACTGAGCATAATTACCACCAATAATTATAATTTAATCCAAGGTATATAATATTTTAAGGGGCATATCAGCCACCTACGACTACATGATGAGCTCTGTAATCTATGGTATTGGTGCACGTTACTGCATGACACATATGCGTACTCATACATATACACACGCAAACACACACACATACTTGAACACACAAACATGTAATATACACACATACATAAAACACGCATGATGCATACAAACACAAACATGGATGCACAATATACACTACATAACAACCATTAATTTACTTATGCATTATACACAACACAATGTATAAACATACATGTATCATAATACATACACACACCTACACATACATTGACTGGCCCCCTAAGCTTAATACTGAGCCAAATTAAGTGTTAACCAAAATTCAATAAATACCATGCATTATTCTATTTGTAAATACAGTATGTTCCAAATAATTTGACACCATTTTGTAGGACAAAACCCATAGCACAGTGGACAAAAGCCAGTTTTGGACATAAAAGTATACAATACAGCAGCCATTGATTTACCTATGATAAAACTTGCAATGCTAGAAAGATACATGCAAGTCTATAGCCAAAGAATTAGTCAATAAAAAAAAAATGCTATTTCCACTTCCGAAATGCAATCTTCAGCCCAGGTTTACTGAGAAAATGGTATGCAGATTATGCGGACTGCGGCCATTATCACGCGACATCTTTTTCTTTGTTACTACGTAACGCCTACTTACCTACTTACAGACTTACAGTATTATTATTGAACACCCATTTTGACTAAGGGGATCTGATGCATATCTGACATAATAACTCTTCATAACAGGCAAGTTCAGTCTATGGTAGATCTAGTAGGGCACATTAATTAGAACACTGAATGCTACAGTAAACTCTACATACAGGAGGTTGCTCACGCATCATAATGACACCGTTGACACGTTTTAAACTAGAAAAAGTCCAATAATTATTAAGTCCTACCCAGATTCTACCCGCCCGATTACAATTTCTGGCTGCGTAGAAGAATGACAGGATTTTCAGCTCGCGCTACCTCAGAATTTTGCAAATAAAGGATTTTACAAAGCAGAAAGTTGTAGTAGCTATATCTACTTATGCTAGTGACGTTTTACACGTCTGCTATACATAATGCGCTCTACAGGGGCTTTAGAAATTTCAGCAGGTTCTGCACCAGGTAATTTCTTAAGCACTTTTCTCCTGAAATGTGCTTGAGAATCCAATAATTCTTTTCCTATATGCTAACCAAACTTTGCTGATTATGCTGCATCACACTGTAAGTGTAAGAGAATAGCCTGCTTGTGCAATATTTTGCTCCAGATCTCCACAGTAGAGTTTGAGCAGTGATCATGCAAAGGAAATAATTGCGTTTGGTTTTCAGCAACTAAAGTTTTCCCCTAGCACTATAGCAACATTTACAATTCCTTTACTTCGAAGAAATATGAAGTATCAGTGATTTTTAAAGAACTATATCTTGGCAAATATCGGGTCGGCCATCTTGAAAGTGCGATGTCTGGCACGTGATCAATAACGCATGAGCAACCTCCTCTGAGATCTGAGTAAACCCTTTTCACTCATGGAGTGGGCAGTCGGTAAAAAATATATAATAGTGGGTGTGTCACAAGGAAGTCTACGGACATACTTAGTAAATTGAGGGAATAGGTAGGGGTGGGGTTAGCTAGGGTTAACACATAAGATTTACACAAAGTATAGGACCTTCCACTCGCCCTTTCATAATGGTAAAATTAACTATGAATAAACTTGCAAAAAAAACTAACCATGCATGTGATGGCATAGCCGTGCTCACCCATGCATGGCTAAACTCAAAATTAAAACGATTACCCAATTGCACCAAAAGATTTGAAAGGTTTAAGCTAACCTTTCTTTCAATAACAATTTGCAATACACTGTTGAGTGGAATTGGGCATATCGACAAATTCTTTCCAACCATCGTCTCATACTTGGAGGAAAAAAACACCCTCAGCACTGAATATATCCTGGTAGATCTTTTTAATACATTCTTTTATATTCTCAGAAGGCTTTACACGCACACCATGATGTACTTGAGGTCATAAAATAATTATTGTCTCATCATGCTCATTTTTACTCAATCGGTGTATACTGCAAAATTATGATAACCATAAAAAACCAATCGAAGAATGAGTTGAAAAAAATAAAACAAAAATGAAAAATTATATTTGTTATATCAAATACATAATGTGCAAAAGAATTCAATGGTGTTAGAGCGGCCTTCCCTTAATCCTTTCATAACAGTCACGGCACACACGTACCCGCTTAGTTATACGCAAATGATCCACCTCACTTTGATAATCACTACATCTACAAGGTATAAATATTATCCACATTAAAACAATCATAATAATAAAACACTAACTTGGCACAGAATATTTTCCCACAATCTCGACAATGGTGCTTTCGCTCTGTCAGTGTAAACTCCGTATTACACTTCATGCAACTACTGACTGCTTCATCTAGTATCCAGTGCTCCATTACTCCACCTGTCAAACAATGATGATCATTAAATCAAATCAATAAACAAAAACATAAACCTGGGCTATCAGCAACAGACCAACTGAACACACGCCCTTTGGTGTCACCAATAAACAGCTTACGATGATCTCTAAAATTCAGTGATCATTATGCTGTTAACAGTATCACTTGAACTTACTTGGCTATACTGATGCACGTAATAGCTGCAGGTGATGCATTGTCCTGTCGCTGAAATGATGTGTGCATTGTTAAACTGTGGGACAATACCAGACGCCGCCTCCATTTACCAGCTAATTAAAAGATTCAACACTAACATTACACATTAAAATACCATTGAGAATTACAGTATGTCAGACACTTTCCACTAGTTTGGTGTCCAGACTCCCACAAATCTAATGAGCAAAAAGTAGTATATCACACTACACTTCTTGGGCCAGGATTAAGTATGCTAAAATAACATTTTATATCACTCATTAATACAGAGATCTAATGGGAAGATTTGAAGAATCGCATCAGAATGTGTCATCTCAGTGTTCTTTACTACATTATCGTACTGCAACATTACATACAGTGATCCCACACCACTTACAATATTATACCAGGCAAAGGATGTGCACGTAGATAAGACATCATTAACTATATGCTTTATGTGAAACTTCATAGTATTGTTCTGAATTCGTCAGACAAGTTTTTTACATTCCGGTAACCTTGCATGAATTTCTTCAGAAAATCAACTTCCTGGTCCTAGAAATGTTTCATTGTTAGCAAGAATACGTCTCGCTTATCAAACATGTGAGAGTCTGGGCACATGACCATGGTTTCTACACTAGGAATACTGTTACTACAGTGGAACCTCTCTTAACAGACACTCCCTGTAACAGACATTTTGTTTTTATGGACAAAGCCAAAGCATGGAATGAAAATGCCAACTTTATTGTACTTAACTAACCTCCCTGTAACAAACTCTCCGTTTAATAAATAATGAACTCTTGTGAACCCATTCGCTAGCAAACACGTGAAAGTACCTCCATTTAACAGAATACGTGAGCGTTACCCACACCTCCTACTAGTTAATGAATGCAGTAATAATGTCTAGTATTGTCAATTAATTCTTTTTTGCTCTTGCTCTGTACTCTCCCTCTATAAATACTTCTAGACCATGAAGTCTACAACACTGGGTTATCCTAGCCCACAATAGATTAGTAATTTACTTCTCTCCAGTAATTTGAGTGATATCTTGGTTTTTGATGCTTAACCCTTTTACAACCATAGACGCTTATAAGCGTCATAAACTCCGCCCACAACACTTAAGCCCATAACTAAGTAGTAAAAGCTTGTCTGAAGCTGCCTTTTTGCATTTACAAAAAGTGAAGTTCCTAAAAAAAGTGACCACTTTTTGTGCCACCGCCCCCCACAAAACTGTACATACTGGGGGGTTTCTAAGAGGAGCTGGCCCCCCTTTAGGCGGGGTTTGAAGGGGCATAGCCCCTCACCACTTTTGGGGATTTTGGAGATTGAGGGGTGGTCTGAGACGCAATCTGAGCACCTACAGAAAGCTTTGGTATGATTTGGAATTATCAGGCAGCAAATTGGGTGTGGCTGGTATGGGGGTGGGGTTGTAAAATGGCGGAAGCTGTTGTGAAATTATTGGTTATGCCAAGCTTCTGGTGACCCCGTTTGCATGGCAACAACGACAGTGCAAAATTTCTGTCACTGAGGGAAAGTACTAGACATGCGTACATTGACACGGGAGTTTGGTTGCAGTTGGTGCCACAGTACGATCGGCACTGACTTTACAAGTGCTGAGTCAACAAGACCGTACAGGCCTAAGATTAATTTGGTCACTAAAGGGTTAAATACAAGCATACACTGCATAGACAGCTACAGTGTGCTTCAGCTTAAACGATATAAGCATTTTTTTTGTGTGTTACGAGCATCAATTCATACAACCTCCCAGTAAAGGATACTTCTACATAAAAGACAAAATCCAATTCCAACTGTACATCACACAATAAGGATCCAAGGCAAAAATGATGAAAATGCGCTCTTCATTAAAATAATCACATACTGTATACAGTATAGTGCAAAATAAAAGCTAAGTAGCTACTGAGTAGCTACTGTTAACTACTTAGGTAATTTACACTCTACTGTATTAAGTATAGGTTATACACCGAGGTAAAGCTTTCCATGGGATTTATCACACTGAGCGACGAAGTCGCGAGGTATGATGAATTTTATAAAAACCGTACCGAGGTATTTAACAGGCTTCTACCATGACTGTTATTGCAATGTTTATTTATTAACTTTAAACAACCCAGACAGTGTAATATTAACTTTAATAACCCAGGCGGTCTAATACTACGATTTATTAACCTCCTATTTTGCAATGGGAGTTATTCATTACTCTAAAATGGATAATTAGAATATACGGCCGGGGTGGGTGTATGTTAATTAGAACCGTTTATTGCACGAGTTTGTATGGAAGAAAATGAAAATTGATTGGTTTATATCTCCCGTTTCGTAAATTTTCAGCGAAGAAAACACATATTTGAGGAAAGGTAAGTACAGGGATTACTTTGATGAGCTTTATGGGCATCTTAGCAACATGGTGAAAATCGCATAGGCACTCAATATAATTCCAGTAAAAAATAAAGCTTATACTTACTAACCTGTTAGTTGTGATAATTTCGCATGCATCCAAGTAACAACGACAGGATAAAGCAAGACGAAAGTTTGACATTTCTCCATGCAAACTAGTGCAATAAATGGTTCTAATTAACGCGCACCCACCCTAGCTGTATATTCTAATCATTCGTTTTAGAGTAATGAATAACTCCCATTCAATTGGTCAATTCATAATGGTATTATTATCACCCTTCATGATGGTAGTACTGGAGATTAACTACCTTCAGGTACATTGATGTATGAAAACAAAATCATTGTTTATACACATTGCATAATACACAAAAACATGTCTCTTAGTACACATAGTTGCACTCATAATTGCAACACCATTTGAATAGTGGGCTTGCATTTGTGATTATGGCCATAGAATCATTATTAACCCAAGCGTGGGCGGAGGGTTACAGTAGTCAGTTTATGTGCATGCATGTCTGTCTGTGTGTGTCTGTGTGTTACCACATAATCTCTGAATACTTGATGGTAGAACTTCATCGACGCTCCATTGAAGGTGCTTAATGCCCATAGTCCCATGATTCAAAAGATTTTTGAAAACATACCCAAGGTGAAGAAAAAGATCTTTGAGCATTTGGATCGAAGGTTTCGCTGGTTGCCATTTTTAACACTTGCTTTAAAAATTGTCAGTCACACCTACTAAAAATTTCTTCATGGGCCTCTGATGGTTTGATGCTAGGCTTAAACATGCTTCGATGGCCTCTAGACTGCCTCTGGCATGGCCTTAGAACTTGCTGTGAAGGCTCAAATTCTCATTCATCTCCTGCTGGATATTTTCAAGTAATTGTGAGTCTTGGTAGCGTGAAAATGCTGAAATCTATTTAATGATTCAGATGGTCTGCTCTACAAGTTTACTGCATACTTGCAAGTTTTTACTTAGTTCAGTTGGTTGTAAAGTCTAAACAATCTTTACTTCTAGAAAAATCCATATAGCATAGACACTATTTGCTGCTTTTTTACTGAAGTGCAAGGTGTGCATGTGTGTGTGTGTGCTGGACAGTATTAGTGTGTATCACTGAACTGTATGATGTCAGATCATTATTTCTATTAAATAAATTGTATAATTATACATGTTTAACCCCGAGAGTTCAGTACTTCAGTGCTTTCATTACTACTGCAAAATACTGGAGTTGATTCTTTGATAACCTGTTTTTTTTCAGAACAATTGAATATATTATATTGAACGTTACTTTCTCCCCCCTTTTATAGACATGTGTCTATACATATAAGGATTATGCCTGTACTACTAAGTGAAAATAAGTCCTAACATACTCTTTTCCTGTAATTCTTTCGCTTTCTGTTTGGTTTCTTTGATTAACTGATCCATCATATCTTCAACAGTTGGTTTAGGAATGTCATCTTTATCAGCATCAACATCCAATTCCTTGGAACTCTCCGTATCTGATGATTCCATACCTTCAGCAGTATATGAATCATCCAAATCATTACACAATCCATCATCGATACAACTCTGCTAACATGAGAAAAACCAATCACGTATTCACATTACTAGCACAGTAACAGAAACCACCTTATCAGGTTCCCTAGTATTAATAATGGATGGTATATTAGACACAGAAACGGCTGGTAATATTACACCAAGGGGACTCGAAGTACGCTCTAATAACTGATCATCATTTCTCTCATAATGCAGTTTCCAAAACTTAAACAGAATATAAGTGTTATACAATGCTTAAATTTGTCTACTCACTTACTCGGACTATTCCATCCGACGATCCAGTAATAATAACATTATCCATATCCCATTCGAACATCTGCAATTATAAACAAATCATAATCCATGCATGGGATTAGGTTGTCCACGTAGACAGTATATACATATATATCACAAATTATATCCCACACACAATACATTATAATACATTAGAGTAGAGTGGAAACCATACACAACATATGTACACTGCACCTCAGACATTGCACAACACAGTATTCTAAAGTTTCCGGTAATAGTTAATTCAGCACTGGCTAGTAATATCCCATTAACAGACCACAGTCTAATCTCATTTCGTGTGCAGGATACTATGTTACCCTAACAAGAAAACCACATTACGTAATAAAGAACAGATACATACATAAGATAACTAACATTTAACTGATTAACAGCAACTGTTGTAAGAGGTGATTGATGTCCAGTGAGCTGACGAACAAACAACAGTTTATTAGTATCCCAAATAATGCATGTTTTATCCTGGTGGTAAAAACATATAACTATCAATACACATTACATTAGTATGCTGTATAATGATGACCTTTGACCCTGATACTATAATATTGTAGGTATTAGAAGTTGCTAAGGAAGTTACAGATGCTTTGTGTCCATGAAGTGTGTGCTTCAATCGTATCTGAATTGGTGATTTTTCTTTTGAACCTGTGGCTTTTATCCTCCAAACATACACAACCTTTATACATGTAAATGGAAGATTTAAACCAAAACTCGCACTAATGAATGGCTTACTGTGCTTTCTCCAGCTGTCAATAGAACAAACTCATCTAAAACAGCAGCACATAAAATTCTTCCCTGCTGTATACCTTCATACACAGAAATAACCTAATACAAAAGAATATGTAGTACATGAATTTTTAGTGGTTTGGTAACCAAACCTAACCTTGTCTCCTTCAACCAGTGATATTCTAGTGCTCTGATCTATATATCCCCAAGAGAATACCTTATTGTACAATGGTGGAAGGAGAACTTTTCTCCTCTCAACCACTACCATCTGTTTGTCAGACGGTAACAACAGCATCTGACCAACTTCACCTTGTATCACTATTATACAAAGAGTAACTATGTGTAATTAATACAACATTCCAAATATTAGTATTTCTTAATGTCTGTAAACATACAGTAGTACAATGGTAAAATTTACTTAAATGCACAACCATCAAATGCATCTGATATTCATACATGTATGTAACAATGGTAGTCAGTACACGTGTTTTGTCATTTTACCCCTAAAGAAGGCCAGAGCCCTGGTCGAAACGTTGGAACAGATAAGTTGTATTTTGCGTATTACAGTGGAACCTCCGAATAATCGAACTTTTGGGACTGATAAATTACTTCTTTACACAGAGGTTTTCTTTAAAGAGAGGTTGTTGTTTCACTGGGAAAGGGACCTCAAAATCTTTTCATTATACAGAGGTTTTCAGTAAAGGGAGCTTTCATTATCAGAAGTTCCACTGTATACTTATTTGTTTTTGTTTGTTAATTTGTTTGATTTTTGATAACCTGTTCTTTTCAGAACAATGTTATATAAATACTATCATCACCTTTAACGGGTTCCTTTGAAGGCAACAACTGAACTAGATTTTTGAAAAACACTTGAGGAACTACACTACCCAGTAGTGTAGGGTCAGTCAATGGATTTCCAATAGCTCCTCCTGTTGTACCAGTAAATACCTTCCTAGGCCTGTGCGCTCGTTTAAACAACTGCTTTGGCATCTGTCCAAAGTTGTGGATAAAGGATATAACAGCATTACGTCTCATTGAGTCCTCAATAGTGTCAATGTCTTGGAAAAAGAGAAACTGAATGTCAGTATGTGAGCACATAATTGGGATGCTCCTTAAATTACCAATGGTTCCTTCATAAAACAGAGGGTGAAAGACATTATGATTTTTCTCTGCCTCCTTTCCCTGCTGCTTATACCCAAACACAAGGTCAATCCACTCATGAAGATGGGCAGACACATAGTCTGACTCTAGAGCCTAACATGATACAGTATACTATTATATTATAATAATCTATTTAGCAATATTAATAGAACAAACCTCTCGATGAACTCGTATGAACTCCATTGGACAACCTTTGGACCATGGTGGTAGAACAACACTACCAAGTTCTTCACTATTCTGCTTTGTTCCTGCATTTATTATAACAATACACAGACAGCAGATAACTACACATTATCTAGTAAACACACATGCATTAATCCATACTAATAGTTTTTTGCATACAGCTACAATGGCAAGAAACGGCTAGGTAGTCAATTAATTACCCAAGTCAAAGGAGTTAGAATTAGAAAGGAATTCTGGAAGGTAAAAAAACTCTGGAATAAGTTCTTTGACATCAGCCATGTTGGTTTCACTTGCTGACTTCCAAGCTTCAGGTATACTATGGAACATTCTATCAGCTAGATCAAAGTGACCGCCCTATATAACAGTAAACAATTCCCCATTAATTTACATGTAGACACAAACGTAAGCACATGTATTGAGATGCACCTGCAGTTTCACAAAATAGTGTGTGAAAGGTTCCATTCTGATGAGGAACGATGCTACAGACATAGCAGATGAGTAGTGAGTACCATAATAATATTTGGCTGGGATTTCATCTGAAAGCAAACTCCATAATTACATGCACAACTACTAAAAAAATTAACTACAAACCCATAGGATCTTCAAAGTGCTTGTATCGTTCAATGAACTGATCAAGTCTCTTCGGGGTCTGAGCACCCATTGGACGGCTCAAGTCCCGAAAAGTTTTCGGATCATTAAGATCTAATGTCTGAAAGAAATGTATAAAATAACTGATGTTTAGAGTACTGCAATTATCGATAACTTACAGGGCTATCATAATCAGCAATAATCCATGGAAACACCGGATATTGCATTAGATCATTATACGATCGACCAGCCAATGTGTTTAAATGCATAAGGTACGAAAAATTGGATAACTCTCCGTTCTGTGAATAGCAATATCAAGTAAAACCACTGACACATACTTTATCTATTCTCCAAAATTACCTCCCACTTCTGCGTAAGTGATCGTTTACCAGTAATAGCAGAAAAAAAATTTGATCCTGACTCAGGATTCATGTCAGTGTCAACTATCAAGAGATGTTCTTGGTCTGATGGGCGCGCCAAGGAAAACAACCTATAAATAATATGACAACAATTTTAAACACACAAGGGCTACAATAATACACTAGACTTACTTTTGATATATCTTATCACTTTGAATGATGTGAAATATTAAAAACAGGCTTTGGCCATCATTAGAAAACACTTCCAAAGCACAATGTCGCAATAGGTACCTCCTCCTGTGAACTTCTCGAATTTGCTGATATGTCCATTTAGTACACCTTAGCACATAATAATAAAGTAATCATGACATACAGGAAGGGAGCACAAGATCTCATAAAACTAATTATATCAAAGTAAACAACAAGTGCATGTATAAGGAATGACAAAACACAGACCCTCAGGTCACCATAGCAATAAACACATCTGGCAATAGCACATATGTAAGTAATTAAAGTTGCTTTCACTAGGAAGGGCCTGTATTTTTCAATACCGTAGATGCAAGGATATTAAATGGCTGCAATACTTGATAAAGAGCATCTCTAGTATGAAAGTTGTTGATAGGGTTAACAATTACAAACATAGCAAAAATAACTTTTTTCTTTGCTTTTTTACATGAGTTTTAAAACAATTATCATTTTAAACAGAGTTGTCCGTTATGACAGGACATTTTGAGACATCCACAGAGGTGTTAAATCTTGTGCTATTTGGATTTTTTATACCGGCTAAATCATGAGCTCCAAAGACCCCATAAAGTAACTATTGACTTAATCACCGTGGGCCTAATTACACATTAACTTGTACGAAAAAAAAAACACACACACACACAAACCGAATCTGTTTATTTTCGCCTGTTACTAGAAGATTACTATGGAGATGAAATGGAATGACAGGATCATAGCTCCTATTCAAGTACAAACAGAAACAATAACACAAACAACAAGCAAGGTGAAGTGTACAAACCCCTCCGTGGCAGACTCTATATCAACCACACTTCCTTCCTTGGTATGAGTAATTCCTTCAACAACATAAAAGCTTGTGGTACCAAACAACAGCATACCATCAATACTATCAAGGCCAGTCAGTCTAGCACATTGATAAAACTCGGTAATCTGTTCATTTGCAGAAATACAACAAGGCTAGTAACACCTGACACTACTACAAATATAATCTTATATTAAAACCTTTTCGTCAATCATTTTAAATAATGCTCTTGCTACAGGATCATCATTATCCAGTGAACTTAATAAATCTGATCTGGCTGTGCCTTCGTCTACAGTAAAAATAAAATATTGTGCATGCATTTCTTCAACTAATACATGCATTTGTAGCATAAATCCATTAGTGTACCTAACGAATTTAATGTGTTTGAAGAAAAGGACCCTTCTCTGGCTCGTGGAGTACTAAGAGCTAAGTGAGATGGAGGAAACGGAAAAGGAAGTTCTAAAATAGATAGAGGAGAAAACAGTGTGTTCCTAGCAATGTAGAGCGGCACATGATAGCTGGTGGGGTCTTGGTGTTTATTAGACTAAAAAATACAGAATAATTGAAAGGGAGATCATGAAAACATTAAAGTATACCTTTAAAGTTGATGTAACTGGGAGGTTCTTGTAGTGATCGTAGAACAGATAATTTCGGCAAAATCGTTTCCTCATTCTATTCGGACCTACATATTGGTAACAACATAACACTACAATTATTACCACAGATTCAGAAATATTTATAAAAAAAACAATAATTAATCTGCATTGCATATACATGTACTATTTCAATCGTGTTGACTAAAATTTTATTTTTTTACCACATAAACCAAACTTTGTGTTCACTTTACACCCTAAAATTGTGCTTGGGCAATAACTATCATAAAAAAAAATGTTATGAAAGTATGCATACTTTCCTTATGAATAAAAGAGTGACATCATGATCTATAGGTGGAACTGGTCAACAGAACCATCTACTTGCAAGGAATTAAAAATACTTTAAACTTTTTAAACTGTGTCAGTACTATTTGAGTTATTGTAGGTTTTCGAACTACAAAGTTAATCCAATAGGGCTTTAATACACATGATAATAAACTAATCAATAGCAAAACTCCACTGTTACACTTTGTCATGTCATGTATGATTAATTCCTGGGAACCCATTCAGATTGATAATGTGTTTAGCTAGTTCTCATCACATACTCATGCCTTGCAAATTTATTTGTAATGGTCAAATTTCTTAATCTATGATACTGCAGTATGTCCTTATCAGATAAATAACCTTCCACAAAGTCTAGCATCCATTTATCAAGAATAGATGGTTCATCAGGTCCCCATAGACCTCTCTCTCTAGTGAGTTCATGCTCAATGCGAGCCCATTCAGACACAGTGAATCTCAACTTATACTCTAGATGCTATATGGACAGCATGACAATAATAAGGCACACCTACAGTACTAATATTCTTCACCCTTCTATATTTCCTTTCCATGGCATCTTCAAATTTTTGAGCACATATGACGAGTTGAGGTCCTTGCCAGACCACATACTCTTCCACTAGCATCACAGGATCACGACCACTGATGATACTGGGCTTCTTCTTTATCGTACGAAAAATGGAAACTCCCACCTCTTTATCAGCTGAAGTGGATGCAGATTTTTCCAGCTTTGAAAACTCGTGCCAAGCTTTTTTTAATGAGCCGTCATTCAAAAAATCCTTACAATTTTGTAGTTTAGTATGGGCAGGGTTGGCAATGGAAAACTAAAGATAAAAAGCAAAAGGAGTTCAAGTTTAGTTAATACAATGTACATGTACATACAAATGTACATGAATGTATTTTTACCACTTCCACTTTTCCTGGTAAAACTATACAAAGAAAGGAGACAATAAATTGAATAACACAAAGCATTATTTTGAAAGGAGCTAACTATTAATGGTGGCTCCTTTAGCAGGAGGAATTGGTAATGGAATCCCTAGTATTTGCTCCAGCGGTTCCCTCTTCAGCTCAAGCATTTTACTCCATAGTCTGTTAGCTCCACTTTTTAGCAAACTGGATGCCATTAATGGCATGTACTGGTCAGGACCTTCAGTTGGCAAACTGGTGGAGCCATTCTCAGAAAATACCAAGGAAAGTAACTGGTACAGTAAACATTGTAGGAACATCAGGTCAGTGTTCATTTCATCGAAAATGACATGTGAATGACTGGACAACAAACACAAAATATCTACTAAGTCTTTCTGCTCGTGCTCATTTTGTGGGGCAAACGACAACTGATAAAGAACCACCCTGTTCAAACAGTGAAACAGTTCATTTAATGGTAACACCTTTGGCTTTAAAAGAGCCTGTTCCACAAGGTTTTTTAGGAATGAATACACATATTCTGTGGGTTTGACATAGTACCCTTGCCAAAGCTTATCTACAACACGCTTACAGAAAACTGTGAATCCCACGATGCTCTTATGAAAGGGTTCAATATCCTTCAGAGTAACCACCACATCTTCATTACCAACTTCCAAATGCTTCATTACAGCATACATGATAACTGTTTGATAAGCCTTAATGAGCTTGTTATTAGCGGTTGTAGCTGCTTCAAGGACAAGCTCTAGAATGGGGCATTCATGTAAATAGCCTGATCGTTGTGAGGAATGACAGGAAATAAAGCCATCCATGCACAGCATACGAAGGAGCTTGATCACATTCAGTACTGCAGAGCAATCTTGCCTTAGCAATGCTGGACGGAATTCAAAATCAGCTGTCCTAGGCTGGGTGATGGGGCACTCAGAACTGCCAAATTCAGCAGATTCCTTCAAAACAACAAACTAAAAAACAAAAAAAACACCTTGGAACAGACACACAGTTAGAAATTTTGGGTACTATACATTGTATATTTCATGTTAAGTAAACTACACTATGAGGCTGAGCACTATTAGCAAAATTACATTACACTGAAAGCTTTAAAACCATTACAGTTTGTAAGCTTTCTTTCCTCCAACCTTACAGTGGCTTGCTAAACCTCTTTGCAAGTAATTAATTAGTAAAGCTGCAAACACACTTTCAGATAACAGAACAATGTTTGAAGTATACGCATACACAAGCACACTACATGTACATGCATGTATATGCTGCACCTCCTCATCTTCTTCTTCACTAACAATAGAGACGGGTGGAGGAAGCAGACAGCCAGCAAGGGCCTCAATAAACTCATGAGATGCTGAAACAACTTGTTTAAAATTGGGAATATGATGATACATACCCTCAAGAAACTTCACTAACACAAGAGCTTGATCATCAGGATTTTCAACACTTGCATCATTCTACACACATTAGAAAAAAAATTGTACCAAGAAGCAATAAAAATCCTTACGATTGTGATATAGTACCAATGAGTAACAATTATTATAAGTACAGAAGTTTTTCCAACTCACCTGATGAAGTAGCTTTCTCACAACAGATAAAATGGGGTATACAGCTTCAATCATCAAGTAGTTACCAGTTTTAAGAGCCGTTTTAGTGTTATGGCCAATTCCAAACACAGTATCTAGGGACTCCAGGGTAAGGGACACTCTATAGGGGATCTGTACGTGGAATACGCAATATATATCATACATTCAGGGGAAACTTTGGCAAACAACTACAACCCCAAAACATCAGCCAAAGGCAAAACAAACGGTTGATACAATAGAGAGTATATGGTTGTGTACATACCCCCCCCCCCTCCTACACTAGACAACACAAGACAACATGTTGCCTGCAACTCCATAGAAAATAGATTGGAGGTCTATTCTAGGCAATATGTTGCCCCAAAAGATCAAAGGAAAATCACTTCCACCTGGCAACATGACCACATGAACACTATAACACTGAAACCAATATCATTCAAAATACAATATAATAGATCCTACATGTAATTCTATGTAAAATTTAATTGACTTTTTTTTGTTCTATTTTTTTCCCCGCTGGTGAAAAGAATCTTTTTTTAGGCTGATTCAGGAGCTGTATGTAAATATAGCCTTGGTGACTATTTTTCAGCATTTACATGTCTTTGGATTCCTTGCTATTGCTAGGCACTGCCAATTGATGGCTCTCTCACATTTCTGCAGTTAGTACTGTATTGTCAACTTCTATCTGCATATGCATATAGCTACATGTGTAGGGCATGGGTGTCATACTGTCTTGTTTTTCATTTTATTCCCTTTTTTAAAAGGACATGATCTTATTTTTCATTTTATTCCTTTTTTAAAAGGACATATGATCTACAAGTATATTGTCCATTTGATGTTTTTGCTAACTATAGTATACATGTACATACATGTACAATGCACATAAACTACCTCTGTAACATGGACACCCAGCAACATGGCTATCATAAGTAACATTGGTTGTGGAGAATATACATGAGAGGGCAGCAGCTTAGATAAAACTAAATGTCCAGGTAAGGAGACATCCATTCGATCACTAGATGATGATGAGAACAGTAGAATCTTCTTTATTTCAGTAGTATACTCTGGTAGCACACTGCGTATTCCATGCAACCATCCACCATATATTTCTCCTACAGTAAAAACATGACCCTGTAGTCCTAGTATTGTTCACTTAAGTGTAAAAAATAAAATAAAATTAATTTGGCATATAAACTTTCAAAGGTACAATGTATGCTAAAACAAACTTGCAAAAAAACCCATAGATTTAACAAATCATATTTCACACACATCATTTGTGCAAGAAATCTTCATGTGTCTAATAAGCTTTTGTACAAGATTTTTAAAAACTACTCTATCCATAAATGTAGTACTTGTAACAATTATAAGACTTGTTACTGAAAAAAAAATTAAGTGCAGGTGCTTATAGCGAAAATGTTCTGCGCTAATTAGGAATTTGCATAGTCCTGGAATTGTGCAATGTAAACCTGGAATTCTTGCCTTGGAGCGCAAACTCGGAATAATTCCCAAAATGAACATGTGGTTATACCCGCGCCACAATACGGCCACGATACGCACACGTGGTTGATCTAGAACTCGATACTCTCTTGAAGACCAGCTGACTAGTGACTACCAATGATGGCAGACAGTCGCTATAAGGCAGATTTCACAGCATTTTGTAGAGCTAAGTTTATAAATGGAGACTGTCCAGGAAGAAAAACTATTTTAGTGGAGAAAGGAAAAAGAATCAAGAATGTTTGATAAACCTTGACGTGGCAAAAGATTACTCTCCAAAGTTTAGGCACTGGGTGAAATAAAGGGGATTTAAACTTTTGTCCTACAATGCTCTGGGCCTTAAAAATGTGCTATGCCTACCTGCAAGAAATAAGGTACACTAACTTAGGCATATTGCTATGAATCACTCCATCATGCCACCATAGCCGTAGTGCAGCTAGTGTGTTTTAAGTAACATTAATATGTACGTGATACCTATAGCTTAGTATACTGTGATTTGAATCAGCTGGTGATTTTTGCCTGCTGACTTCCTTACTGGTTTTAGCATGACGGTTCCACTAGCAGCACTGATTTTATGGTACTGGCATGATACACTGATCAGTTTATAAGCATTCACACATACGATCAATTTAATTTACCCAATTGCATGATTCCACTATAGTGTCATGAGTCTAATCTGTCATGCCTTTAATTTCCAGAATGAAAATGACACAATAATTTTATGAGGTTGGAGAAGAGTGGCATTTGTCGAGGTCGAAATCATCAATGAAGTTCATGCTACCAGCAAAGGTCACATTGGTACTAAGAAACCTTTGGTAGAAGTTAGAAAGCTGTACAAATGTGTTCCACGATCAGCAGTGGACAAGTTTGTAAGTCATTACCTTGTCTGTCATGTAAAAAAGCCACAGGCAACGAGAGCTCCACTGAAACTCATTATTTCATTATAGGGTTTATGACCAGAGGCCAAGTAAACTGAAACAATGCATGCATTGTACTGGCCTGTCATAAAATATTGCATGTTTTATATAGACTGATTTAACAGACATGCGACATAGACCGGATGGGACGTATAAATGGATTGGCCACTAAGGACCACTGGTCAAAGTTTCATGTTTTATTCCCCTTGTGCCCCCGTTGTGCCAAAAAACTGGGTCTGAGGTGGCGTTCAACCTTCAAAGTTGTATGTTCAACTACATCGGAATTTTCAAATTCTTCACTCCGATGATGGCCACGAAATCATTAATCATGTAGTGACTGCTGTAGTCAAAGAATGGCCAGGCCAGGTGACCATTGTGAATGGGCGACCTCCAAATCCAAAATTCCAAGGACTTAATAGAGCAAGGGAACAGAATGGTGGAGAGACTCCTTAGTGTACGCAAATTGCAAGCAAAACAAGACTCTGATGACAATACAGACTATCCACCTTGGTCAGAATGGCTCTCTTTTATTCAGCGTTAGTTTCTGTTGCTACATACATATACATGCACACGCACATGCATGTATATGGTTGTTCATAGGATGAACATTATGCATGTGCCCATTGCAGATCAGTTGAACACAACAGCTCATGGCATTATAAAGAGCACACCATATGAGCAAGTGTTTGGTCAGCCAGCTCAGCAGAATTCATTTCTTGGAGTGACATCAGCTATAATCAATGAAGACGTAGAAAACCTTTTAGTAAATGGTTAGTGATATAATAAAAAAATGAGAGAAATCTAACTGTATTCTGTATTCTGTCCATATGACATGATATATAGATGACTCTAATGATGAACAGGTCACTCAGCCTGGCCCTTCATCTCACGGAACCTCGAGCTACCATTAATCCACCTGTCACTTCATCTCTTACCACTGACCCACCAACTGATCTTTCACCTCTCATGGAGCCACCACCTGTTATAGAACCTCATGCACCTGTTACATCACCTATCGGCATTGACCCACCAACTGATCTACTTATCACAGTATCTCCTATTGATGACCCATTTGTCATGTCACCTCTCAGCATTGACCCATCAAGCGATCCACCTATCATGGAACCTCCACCTGTCATGAAACCTCCTGTACCTCACCTAGCAGCGGAGACCCCCTATTGACAATCCACCTGTCACGTCACCTCTCCAGTCTCCACACCATTGACCAACCACCTGTTGTGGATCTTCCCATTGATACTGATCCTTCACCCATACCTCCTACTGGTGTGGGCATGAAACCTCAGGCTCAAGCCATTACTGATCCTTCCATCACTGCTGTTTATAACACAAGTAAAAAAAAAAATTGCAGCTGTACTTGTTAAAAGATTCTTTAAAATGATATTGCATGCATCGCTTTTTTTTTTGTCAGAACCGTTGTCCACATCTGCCAAACATTTACTTATTCAACAAGAAGCTGATGCTAGATATCGTGCAAATGCCAATCGCATGATACTCAAGTACTCGAAATCAAAAAGGAAGGTCATGTAGTTTAGTACAGGACAGTTTAGTACAGTTTAGTACAGGACGGTCGTTTAGTTTAGGACTGTGTCAGTGTACGCATACCAAGGATTGATCGTACCTCTACTGATGCCCATCAGTTGGTGTGTGTGATAGTTGAAAAACTAGGCAAAACACAGTACCTTTGTTGTTAGAGGTATATACAAGCATACACATGTATAAATAATATGCATGCAATTTTGTACAGCTATATTATACTGACATACATTATTTATATGTATGCGCTGCCTATAGGTGTGAATTTGATATAGGTGAGAATTTGGTGTTTTGAAAACTTGTTTTGGAGAAGGAGATCTGGAATTGTTCGAAGGAAAAGTACAGCAACTTGAAGTAGATGCATGGAAAAACCTACCAATAATATCACTGCGGGAAATCGGAAGCCTCTACATTGGTTAATCCTAAAAATGAATTCAATAGAAGCAAATGTGATTGCAAAAAGGCGGAGTGTACCAATGGCACTTGTTCTTGCCGTAAACCTTGTACTTCTAGGTGCCCCTGGAGAAATTGTGTTGCAATCAGCCTGACTTGCTGATGGATGCAAGTTAGTGTAAGGAATAAATTGCATTTTAATTACGAAGATACTTTATTTATAGGGCCCATCATCTTCTTCTGTGAGCCAAAATGATGACTTAATTGAATCAGCATCCAAACAAATAAAACAGGACTCACAAGTGGCTTTACCAGTGGTGCAAAGTACAACCAGCAAGAGCTGAAGCTGGAAGTATGCCATGCATAGAATGCATGCTAAATTATGTTACATTTATATCCTCACATGGCATGCACTTGCTATAGATGTGAGACAGAAGAGACGTGCTCTATGTAAAGGATGCAAAATGACAACAGATTCTGGTTTCTGTACATTCTGTTTGGATAAGCCTAAATTTGGGGGGCCAGGTAAAAGGAAACAAGCTTGCAACAAAGGAAATGCTGCAATCTAACAACACATGGTTAGCAAAAATTTATTTAGCTTGGTAACTCAGTGATGTACGTGGCATCCAGAAAATTTGAGAGCACGCTTTTCATTCCCAGCCATAGGACAGATCAGTAAATTACGAAGACGGCAAGTTGACATCACATAGTGGAAAACCACAGGCTGTTGATGTTAGTTCAAAACAGCATGCCATATGATGCTATCACATACCAATGCATATGGTAATATCTCGTTTCTTTTTTATGAACATGTAGGTCACTCGATTACTTTCCTCTTACAGTAGTGTCTAGCTTAACAATGGACTAATATACAATGACTTACACATATTGCTGGCTATTCTATTTTTATAATTATTGTTCTATTTTTAATTTGATTGTTGCTACTATATAAGTTTTGCTGTTTGGTTTCATTTTTCTCTCCCTCTCATTATTTTGCTATTTCACAAAAAGAATATTTTGGTTCAACCCACTTGGGTCGGTCAGGAATAGTCTTACTCATCTAAACAAGTAGAATTATATGGAGAAGGTATCAGTTCAATATAATTCTGTTGACTGATTCAGTGATTAATCTGTTATATGGTTCATTTCAGATGACATAATATTTTCTTGGAATAATTACCATAAAACGGGTATTTTTCGCTTGCTACAAAATACACAAAATAAAAAAACGATCCGGGAAATGTTCGCACGCGCCTGCTCCATGCGACAATTTAAATTATGATGCATTATAAAAAAATTTCTAGATCGGGGTATACGGTATCAGGATGAAACGCGTGATCTGCATGAACCGCTACCAAACAAGACGGCATACATGGAGATGACAACGAAGGAATTGGTTATTTGAGGATACCACGTTTATAAAACTATATGGATTCCTATTTTAGGGGAAATACTTGATTGCACAAGAGATAGGAGTAACGATAAAGATCGATATGCTGTTGGTGTGTTTAAGAACTAAGCTCTTGTTGGCCGTCTGCCAAGAAAGTACTCGAGGCTCTTTGCTTTATTTCTCAATAAAGGAGGAGAAATATCATGTTCCGTTGTTGGAGGAAGACAGACAGTACAGCTCCGACTTAGTTCAAGGTGGATTGGAGATCCCTTGTTGCGTTACGTTTAGATCCTCGAAGTCGGCCATAAAGAAACTGTTAAAATTCTTGTAAACTATTATAATTATTTCTAAATTAGTGCATGCTGTGTGTATGATTTTGTTTAAATTCTTTCCTGATGATTATATTACCGTGTACTTTATAGTAACAAATCTGAAATTTCATAAACAAATCGTAAATTATTATAGGCAATTTAAAATACTATTTTCAATCACTATCTAAGTCATCACTTGAACAAGCAGTACCGTCATTGGCTTCATCATCACAGATCCATTCATCAGAAATAGTTGCGGTTATTCCTGCTTTTATAAAACCATTGACCAAGATAAAGGATTTAGTTCTAAATGATCAAAGGCTTCAACAAACCACTCCCCACTGACTTCTTTCATCCGAGCCATACTGAGATCGATTGGTTCAAACTGATCATAATTTTTGACTTCTTCATCACTCCTTCCACGCAGCTGATCTGTGACTTGGGCAGCATACCATTCATTAAATTTCCTTCGCAGAAAATCCTTGAAAGGCTTATTGACTGATACACAGGTAACTTAAGTCCTGGGTCAGGCTAAGACAGCTGCTAATACTTGTTATCAGTAGTAGACAATGATGTTCAAT
>JAYJLX010064498.1:0-28106 GCA_036873525.1 Chalinula nematifera | reverse complement strand
ACCTTCTTTGTGCAGTGCCCATTATAAAGTAAAACTGACAAAATCCTTTGAACCATAGAAGCACTAGACCTCCTTTGCTTCAGTAAAAGCGATATTACTAGCCCCACAATGATGTCATTATTGTTTTTATGACGTGGCATATATTGTCGTATGAAATACAGCAAGTTAGGGGCAATCTTGTCAGCATCATGAATAAGGCTGTCCCAAGTGAAGGATAGAAGATCATCAGTATTGTGGCTCAGTACAACACGCTCATTATTGTCAGAGCAGAGGGATCGGATTTCATATTGCAGTACTTTACCAAAACATTTCCGCAGATAGTTGCGTCTGTCAGACAGTACAGCCTTCCAATTACCTCTTGCAATGGACTTGCCGTCCTTTTCTCTGGTGGGAGTCAACAGGTAGTTCCGGTTTCAATCCTTGTGGGTAATGGAAATCTATTATATCAATAAAATTAATTAGTGGTATCACAATTTTATAGAGTACTAACAATAGTTGAAGATGGTGATGTAGAACCAATGATTGTGTGGTGTTTGGGCTTCTTTGTTTGACTATGCAGGTGACTGGCTGCCTGACGAGAGCGTTTTTGTCCACAAACAACCTTGCTGCTGAATGGTGATCCACTGGTTGCAGGAAGTGTTTTCAAGAAACTGTCCATGTTAGATTTCATAGTCAAATGCTCCTTTAAGTGCCTTTTGTAAGCACTGAAGTAACTCCTGCACATGAAGTTGTGACCACCATTCAAAATAAGCTCTGTAGTAGAGCTAGGGACTTGACTTTCAGACATAATCTGCTTCCATAGCTCACAAACCTCTCCACCATCAGATACTATTCTTCTGTCGTTCTTCTTAGTGTCTTGTCCACATCCAGTGCACTTATTTAGAGAAGCCATGTTTTTATTCATTGCAAAAACGTGAAAACACGCGTGAAGACATAGAAATAATTACAAATATTTGTGGATTGTCACATGACATCCGCATTCCATCGTCGCAGCTTTTTGTATTGCATGCTGCCAGACTCTTTTTTTCCGCCCCCACAAAAAAAGAGGCTGGTTCACGAGACTAGTTTTTGCCTAGTCAGCAATTTTACTATTAATAATTCTTAATAATTCCTAATTAATCAGTGGTTATAAATTTTTTTCAAGCATTTGAGAAGTCCAGATAATCGAGGTTCCAGATAAACGAGGTCCGGATAATCAAGGTTCTACTGTACCATGGTAACTAATTGCTTTCCACTTAATCATGTCCAGAAATCCTATTGTAACATGTAGAAACCATTTGGAGGCAAATCAACATATTTAATTCATCGAATGCTGGTGGAGTATCTGATACGTACATTGGGATGCGCATGTGCATTGTCAAATACAGTGGAACCTCGATTATCCGGACCCCTTCGTTCTTGGCAATTTCAGAAACTGTCCGGATAACAGAAAAGTCCGGATAACTAAAATGCTCTTGATTATAGCAAAAACACACATGCATGGACTACAATTCAGGCCACAGCAAATACTGGATTCACCCTCAAAATCACTGAAAGGAGCTAAAATCAGCGTGAAAATCAGCTAAAAACTTATGCCTCGTGTCCGTTTTTGCCTATTCAGCATTTTTTATTTTTAATAATTCTTAATACATCCTAATAAATCAGTGGTTATAAATTTTTTTCAAGCCTTTGAGAAGTCCGGATAATCCAGGTTCCGGATAAACAAGATTCCACTGTATTGCTAAGAGATTTTCCTGGGGGAGTAAAGGTGCCATACTTTGTACTGAATAATTTAATGGGCATTTGTGATAAAGTGACAATTTGAACACTTTTGGTATTATTCTGAATGGTTGAAAGGGACGAGCCAATAATGACATGCTGGGGAATTCAACTGTGTGGTAGCGATTCTACTAACCCAACAGTGTCAATAGAAGACTTAGAATTGGTGATAACTTAGAGTGAGCTGATCGGAGTGGTAATTCTACATCACAGAGTATAATGAGGTCGGCAATATTTATTTGTTTTGTGGGCTGAAGGGAGGAGGCATCAATTGGAATCAAGACACCCTGCAAGGTTAGGCACCTGGACCGCATAATTAATTATAGCATTATGCTTAAGGAGAAAATCAGATCCCAAAATACCTTCCACTGGCAAATATTGCACCACTAAAAAGGTATATGCAACACATAAATCACTGCTGAAACTCACAGTTAGTTCCATTCGGCCCAATTGCTAAAGGATTTCTCCATTAGCGGCAATCACATCCAAGGTTTCTAAGGTAGAGTCAATGGTTACGTTCGAAGGAAGATTTCACTGTAGGGCAACAGAAAATGGTGTTCCAGAATCAATGAGGAAACTTGTAAGACTCTCTCATACGTAGTTCCTGTCACTTGGAAGATCGAATTGATGCAATGTGGTGGGGAAGGGGAGTTGCAGCCAGTCTCCACCCTTCCTTGGGGCTGGCTGCTGTTCGTTTAAAGGACAACTATACTGATAATGGCTGTACTCCTTGCACTTGTAGCACTGTATGTTCTGGAGATTTTGGTGAGGATAAGGTACTCTTGGTGGGCGGTGGTGTTGACTCGTGTAGTTTTGGCACTTCAAGGGGTCAAGTGCTTCTAACCGTTTAGTGAGTTGGTCCATTGATTCTTGGAGTTCGCGAATCACCTCACTATCAGCTGATGGTGGTGGACGCTGGATGCAAAAACTGGTATGCAGTCCTCCTGTCTTAGCAAGTTATCTTCCACAAACTGAAGTGCAAGCTCGATGTCAAAGGCCATTTTGAATGCGTCACTGAGATTGTCTGGTCTTTTCTTGAAAAGGAGCTGCTACCAATGGCTGGGCGTAGGCCCGATACAAACCGTTGGAGTAACACAGAAGAGGTCATGTCTTCTGAAGGATATGCCTCATGAAATAGCTTCTTGATAGCAAGCTTTTGTTAGGGCTTCCAGGTACTTTTTCGTATCGTCTGGAAGGTCTTCATACCGATCCAACAATTTTCCTTTCAATAAGGTCAGTAGTATAAGAACTTGTTTGTCGGCATCCCATCCTTTTAGCTTTGCTATGAGTTCGAACCTTAGCGAAGCTCATTTAAAACTTTCCGTAGAAACTTTGGGCAATGGTAAGTCTAACTTAACAGCCATCGCACCTCTGACACCAGTATAACAAACAGAGAAATGGATTGACAAAGATTATTGGAAACACGAATTCTTTTCAAGACACAACCAAAACATTAATCATAATAATAATAATTATATTCATTGAATTCAATATTAATTATTCATAGTCAGTAATTGTTACACCTCATAGCAAACTCAAAGTAATTTCCCTGTTGGCCCCACCCTCAAATGGTTAATTTCTTTTAAAGTTGTGTAGTGTGAATGCAATATAGCTCATTGATGCATATCACACATATTGATGAATATCACGCAAAGTAAATTGATGTGCGTCGAAGTTAGAAGGGCTACAAGTTAGTTTTCTCCGTAGTAATTTATTATGAAGAGGCTTTACCCAATAAAAATTATAACTAGTCAACTAGAATCCATCCTGCAAATTCTTAAAAATAAACGAACCAGTGGCGGATCTAGAAGTTTCAGTTTGGGGAGGCATAAACTTTTCGCGCGCGAAAATTTTTTAGGGCGTGGCTATAAACGTGAACATTTACACCCACAATAGCAGTAGCTAGCTATCTTGCTAGCGTAATTCACAGAATCTTAGTATTATATATACATCTTTCAATAACAAAAATATTGAAGTGAGAGGTCAGAACAAAATGATCCGTCTGTTTTTATCTGTTGCAGCAAATTCATCGATTACATTATCATCTGGTATATCTCGAGCAATTTCCCTCTCAATGGACAACACCGACAGGTCAGATAATCTGCCTTCACACATCGTACTCCTCAGTCTTGTTTTAATTCTCTTCATAGTTGAAAAAGACCTCTCACTCTCTGTGCTCGTAACAGCAATTGTCAGTGAAACCCGGACAAGATCACACACAGTACGATAAGCTGGAAGATGAGACAGAAGATAGCAACCAAAGTCAGCTAGGGAAGTGATATCTTGACTTGTATGACCGATCTGGAGTTTTAGAAGACTGCATTCAGCCTCCAAAGCTGCTGTTTCAATACCGTAAGTATCTGCGAATGCTGCCAGCTCACTCACAGATAGAAAAATGGAAGAGGATGGCGTACAGGAGGAGACACCCTTCATTATTGCAACATTTTTCTCATCAAATCGGTTGCTGAACTCAGCCAAAAACTTGTCAAGAATAGGGAAGTGAAAGTGACACATATACTCTTCACTAGTAGAAGGTGTGTCATGAGATCCAACAGTATCCAGCAATATGCTCTCTTCCAATCGCCTTGGTGTCTTTCTCTTCCTTCCCCTTCCAGCGGGTGGGTCCACAGTAATATTGTGTAACTTAGCAATGTCTATGGCATAATCATATATTGTCTTCCAATAGCTGTTAGTACGATACTGTGTCAGCAACAACCGAGTGGTAAAAACAAGCTCAGATGCTAGCGAAAGATCAAGAGAGGAGCATTGGAGGTGATCTGATAACTGCTTTGTGTATGTCAGAATGCGGTCAAAGGTACTAGGTGGTTAAAGAGATAAGCAAAGAGAAGGAAGCTATTTGATGATACAGACCCCTTGCCTCGATAGGTTTTTCAGCATCATGTGATTCAGCTACCTCCTCAACGGTGATTGGAATTGCATCGAAGGTCCGGCAAACAGCATTAACAGCAGCATATCGGCATACCCACCGAGTGTCGCTGAGTTTTTGTAGTTCAAGTGGTTACTTGCCAGCATGAAGTTGTTTCTGCTTGTCAATGAAAATTGTGTGAACCTTTGAAGTTGATATGAACACATAAAGTGCTTGTAAAAGAGCAAAGAATTCCCATGCAGGCTGTACTGATTTTACGGAGTCAACTAAAACAAGGTTCAATATGTGGGCAAGACAGTGAATGTATGTGGCATGTGGAGCAAAGGATTTAACTCGGGCTTGAACACCAGTGTGTCGGCCAGTCATGACACTTGCTCCATCATATCCTTGGCTAACTAACCTATTCACATCAAAGTCAAATCGAGTTAGAAGCTCTTTAATATATTCTGACAGGCTGGCTGCATCCTGGCATTCTGCATGGAGAAATGCTAAAAAACACTCATGAACCCTCCTATCACTTATGTTGAAGTATCTTACAACAAAAGACATCTGTTCCTGTTTCGCCAGATCCCTACTCTCATCTACAATGATACTATAGTACCCTGCCTCTTTTACCTCGTCACAAATTTTCATTCTTACACGCTTCACCAGTACACTTATTAACTCATCCTGAATACTGTGGGATGTCTACATAGCATTCCTGGGTCCACTATGTAGCCTTTCCTTAACAACTGAATCATGCTCACACACTAACTCCAACAGCTCCAAGGAATTTCCTCTGTTTGTAGACTCTACTTCTCTGTGTCCTCTAAGAGCTATTTCTTGAAAGGAGCAGAACTTTAGAATATGTAAAAGGGTTTTTATGTAAAAGGGTTTTTATGTAATGGCGGTTATACTGAACTTGCTCTTGCCTTACAGTACTGAGAGTAGAAGCAATAGATCGATTGTGATGAACATTTGTGGTGTAATCACTCCATGTTGACATACAATGTAGCATGCTGATGTCTTTGAGATTTGTCATGCTTTTCAAATCTACCACTCTTACCAATTGCTTTTTTCCAGTTGGTGAATCCTGAAGCAACGAATGAGTTCTCAGATCGATGTTGTCCATAGGAAAAAAAATGACAGGCATAACAAAATGCAGCATTTCTTTCAATGGAGTATTCTAACCACAAATAAGTGTCAAACCATGAGGGATTGAATGCGCATTGGCTACCACTAAATTTTCAGTGGATGGAAATTTGTGGTTATGAGGTTGAGTGGGCCCGTCTTGTTTGCTACTGGATGTATCTGTGGGAACAACGGAGGCCGCTAAGCCCGTAGTATCATGGTTGCTTGGTACACTCACAGTCATCACTGTTGAACTAGCAGTATTATCATCATCATCATCATTACCAGAATCCGCAGTGTTGGGGTTAAGATTAGGGTCTCCAACAAAAAATATGAAAGCCGCTAGATATTATTTTTGTGTACTGGAATCGTTTGCTTACCTATGCATAAAGTTACATTTCAAATTTCAAGTTAATCTGTTGCTCAGCTAAAGAGAAATATCCAGTTTTGTTCTATTTCCATGACGCCATTTTGAAACCACGCCCATACAAAGGTGTGGCTTTAAAATGGAGATTTTTTGATATTATGTTGGAAAAGTGCTTACTAGTCCTTGGTAATTTCACTGCTTGACTTCCTCACAATAATCTTATATCAGTAGTGTTTGGTGAAGCCTCTGAATAAATTTCAGATCTGTACCTTGTATTTTGCCATCTGGACGGATTACTTCAAAACTGGTATGTGAGTGCTCCCTTAGAATCCCTTTGCTAGACTTTTAGACCAACTCTGGTGCTTTTTTACAAACTTATGAACAGATTTTTAGGCGTAAAAAAATTATTTAGCTACTTTCATTTTTTTATTGGGGACCCTAGGTTAAGATCCTGGTTAACTACAAGTGAGGGACCAGCTGAACTATGACTTCCCTTAAGTGGACCTAGTGTAATGCATGCATGCCTTTAGTTACTTATTCAGTGTAATCAGTGATCTTGTATTTTTTTTTCTTACCTCTTCCAAAACTACAATTGAACAAAGATAGTTGTTTTGACATATTATGCCTCACTGAGCCCTCAGATATATATACAATGCCTTTAAAATGATTGACACTTTAACAATGACAACAGCTGTTCTACAAACCACACGTTTACTACTGTTTACAAACTAACTGATATGGGTGTAGGCTAGGACTGCCCATCAATTATCACGTGTTAGTTAGTACTACATGTCTTTGAGATTTGTCATGCTTTTCAAATCTACCACTCTTACCAATTGCTTTTTTCACGTGTTAGTTGCTTTTTACTTTTTGTAGTTAGTACTACATGTAAACAAAATTAATTAGCTGTGGCAAATAGTTGCAGATTTTTTTCGGGGGGGGGGGTGCAATATGCCTGCCCTCCTTAATTGGCCCCCCCCCCTCGATCCGCCCCTGAAACGAACTTCACAAGGTAATAACTAATGTTCTCAATTTCCTAATTGTTTGTTAACAAAAATCTACTGTAGCCTCACATTAGATGATTACCACAGATCAGTGTCTAATGGTTGCTGTACTTCTAACCAAATGAATTCCACATTTCATTTCATTAATTCTTTTTATCAAACAGTATCTGATGGACTTTTTAATGTCCTTGGTCACCTGGCAAATACTAAAATTCACATAACGTTACTTTGCTTCCTGATGAGTTATTAGAACTTTTAACCAGATCACTAGAGAAAAAAAATGCTGTCATTTAAATTGCCTTGACCTGGTGTTTTATTTTCAGCTTGTCATCATAGTCAACTCAAATTTGCAATTTTCATGCGATGTTCACTTTAGGAGATAAAAATGAAAAGGTTACAAATGCAGTAAGGGCCACTGGCTAATCGCTCTACTATAACTTCAAGCACTGGGTCATCTGGATGTACTGACTTCAGCTAGTCTAAAATAACTTTTTTCCAGACTAACTACATCTATGTATTTCTATACTCCATGCCTTTTTCTATGCATGTACTCCTGTCAGGCATGTGTGAGTTCAAACCAATAGGCTTTACCCATAATTAGAATAACAATTTTCTATCAAACTGTATCACTCATAAGATTATTACCATCCACCTCGTTAGATTAAAAGTTAATTATTGTAGTCAATTTTACACACATGATCTAATACTGAAATTTCTTGTACTGTTTCTCCCTTGCTAGATTTGTGCTGACACCTTTTGATGAAGTAAGAAGTAACATAGATAGAAAGAATTTAGAAAACAAGGAAAAAATCAAGAAATACAACGTGTGTGACTTATAATAATTATTATTACATTAAAATTAATGTTCTTTTAAATTATTTTTTAGAAAAGTATTGAATATTATGAAGAAACTTTAAAGAAGTCGGAAGATAGCGTTAGAGAACTTGTATCACAGAAACGAATGAAGTGACAACTGATATATATGTAAAATCATTGTTAAAACTACTCAAATTGATATAATGCACCTTAAGGATATCTTGGGTATATCTTTTTAGATGAAAACCACAATTGATTATCCATGATGACTATTGCAGTTATTTGAACCAAAAGAAACAAAATAATGTAAATACGCATGCAATAATGACTTCGATAAAAGACCCTTGCTTTCAATTACAATGTACTCTAGCTGGTGGCCTAGCACTCTTAACAGTTAATCTAGGCTATAGATAGTGCATGCTGCACATGTATAGCTATATAATAGAGCAAAAGTGACTAAACTAGACAGTTGTAGAACAATGATGGGGTGAGCCTTCACAAAGCACCTATACAGAGCATTATGTAGCTAGTTAGCACAGTTGTGTTCTTACATAATTAAAGCAAATTACCGTATAGCTGGTTTTTTTCATTGCTCAAAATTTTCATTGGATTTAATTTTCATTTTTCTTGCATGTTGTTATTGAATTTAGTTAATGAAATATTAAATTTTAGTTGATTTAATTTTCATTTTTTTCTGGCAAAACGAAAATTAAATCCTCACGTAAAAAACCAGCTATAAGGTAAGTTGTTTGTTTAGTACCCCGCTACTCACTGAAGCTGATCAGAAGAAACAGAGTTGTCAGGAAAATAATGTATATGAACCCCACAGGACTACATTTTATACCCTGCATGTGTTGTATTGCACTGATATATATTGTTTCAAAGAGTGAACTATCACTAATTCAGAATCAGTACAATACCACAATTACCAGCCATCAAGTTTCAGCACTGGTCTCAATTAAGTATACAATGTACTATAATTTTCCTCAAAAACTGGAAATGGTTTGTCCCTATGCATCTCCTATAATAATTATAGTAGGAGAGTCCATTATCTACAATGTGCATTATGTACTTTTAACCAGTTATGTAACAAAGTTAACATACTAATTATTATTTTAATAGCAAAAATTTAAGTATAATAAAATAGACAATGAGAAAAAGTATCAGCAAAACAAAAAAAAAATACAGAAACTATTCCAAATAACCTACTCTAATTTTGTTCAGCAAGCCGATCTAATTGCTTTGTTTCTTCACTAAATTTTCGGCCAATTTGTCCAAAAATGCAAAAGTATTGAGATAATCATCAGGAGTTACACTGCAAAAATAAAAAAAAGCACAACAATTTTTTTTTCAACAACAAATAGCGTTATTAATATCATTTATCACTACAGAAGAGCTCAACACTTGTGATCATGCATTTATGCTACAAGATAAAACAACTAGTGTGCTAAAGTGCAAACCCACACCATACCCTAACACAGGTAGATTAAGTCCTGGGTCAGGTTGAGACAGCGCGCTGCTAAAACATGTTATCACTAGTAGACAATGATGTTCAGTCAACCGTGCAGCTAAATACAAGCTAAATTGTTTTAAAGCCGCTGTGACGTTCATTGACGTGCATTAATTACAATACAAGTTACGTGAGCTTTTTCGATATTTTACGTCATCATTCCTAGTTGTTTGTTTCCAGCAGCAATGGCGGAGAGAGCTTCTTCGTTCAGCTAAAGTCCGTAGCTGTTCCATTATGATACTGCAGACGGCACCCGCTTATAAAAGTGTCTTAAGGTGTAATCTAACTTCTATTAATCCCCCATAAAGAAACTATAACTGTTCGCCGAGTACTTGGCTTCTTTGTACCTCAAAATAGCAGCAGAAAACCCACAAATTGCTTATCTCTCCAAAACCTTAAAGCCAATCGTTAGGGGGGATTAATAGGATGTAAAGCTTGACATACGACATTGCAAAACCAAATCTTATACCTGTAGCATAACGGGAACAGCTCCGGACTTTTCATCAAAGGTCTGGGAAGTACCGATGGAAAGCGGTACTGGTCTCCTTCGTCTTTATTATTTTGCAGCGTTTCTGTGTTCAGCATCTTTAGCAAAGGATAGCTCTACATTATGCAACTTGTTTAGGCTTCAAATGTTGTTTTAAACTGGAGATATGATCAACTAAAAAGTAGCCATTTTTTCGGCTGTTGGGCCTGATCCAGGACTTAATTACCCTGTGTAAGCAACTATGCAAAGATTACCACAAACCATACAGAGATTCACACACCTACACATTGAGTAAAACACAGATCATACAGCTCCTGTAACCAATTGCAGATCACTCGCATGTATAGGCACTGTGCAATAGGCGTAGTAGTACATGGGCAGAACAACGGGTCCGCCATCTTAGTGTACACGCTACAATAAAAATTAATGGAAGGCAGGTACATGCCAGGATTTTATGAGCAATTTCTGAAGAAATGCAACAATTATTGTAAGTGAAGCACATTTTGCACTTATTCACTGGAATACTTAGCCAAATATTATATCTTTGCAAAGTAGGAATTTGTGGAGCTGCCTCCATACAAAACAATGAATTCTTCTGCCATGTTGGTACACAATTTACGGGAAATTACGAATAATGTAATTTCGCCCACACATCTGCCCGCCTATTGCACAGGGTCTATTGAGACTTTGAAACAAAACATGTTTAATCTAGGTCTATTTTTTAAAAAAATATATACACTGGTTCATTAAAAAACTTACATCTCGACTGGTCTAGCTAATTAATATTATGGGAGGAGCTTTGATCAATAATGCAGAAGACTGACTTCAAACAAAGAAATGGCAAACAAGCTGATCTGTTGCAAAACAGCTTTTGAAGCAATAAAAGGTATGAAAACCTACTTCTAACACCAAGATACTATAACAGATGAAGTTCTAAAACAATTCAACCAAGCACATGACTGAACCGCTTGAGGAGAAAATGGTGTGCTAACTTTTGACATCCAAAGCCAGTGAACGAAAAGTTATCCCTACAAAGAAATAATGTATACGTGGGATTAAACTATGGAATGATACCAGCAAAAAGCTTACCAAACTGCCACAAGCTAGGATACCTTTTGCACCAAAAAACTCACGAACGATCCATTTGCTGAAACTCGGACAAGAAACATCTTGCATTGATGATGACAAGCTTTATTGTTGGAAAGTTTGAAAATATTTGGCTGCTTGGTTATGGAGAACAAACTATTCAAAGTGAAAAAGTTTCGCTAACTAAATAATTAAATCACTAACACACAATTCGACTAATATACCCTCCCACACTTTGCATGGTGAGGGTAATGATGGGGCGAGCCTTTGCAAAGCAGCCATAGCTGTGTTTTTTTTTATTGCAGATCATTAAATTAATTAAGCCATTTATCTGTACTCACTCAAGGTAATTAGTCATACAGGTAATAGCAACCAGCTTCAATTTAAATACTCAAAAAATTGCCGTCTTATTTTTTAACAGACACGTACTTTTCCCTTTAAAACATGGAATTATGGACATCAAGCACCTTCAATGAAGTGTCAGTGAAGTTCAAAATTATCTGGTACTGAACACACGCACACAAACTGACTACTGCAACCCACCACCAACATGTGAGGACTGCATGCCACACAAAGTGGTCTATAAACCTGACAGTTTGGGATTCAGTAAAAGTTACAACACAGGGTGCACAATGCCATATTAGCAACATACCGACCACAATGGCAGTGGGTGGTAGTGAGGTTAATATAAATTTGATATAGCAGAACATACTCACGTTGGAAACAAACTTATACTACTGCATAATATCAAAGGTGCCACAGTGCAGCATCTGCATAACAGTACATTTAAACTCAAGCCTCTAGAGCAATACTTTGTTACAAGGAAACAAAAGAATAGTCAGTCAGACAAAAGAATAGCCAGTCAGATGTCACAATTCCCTGGTTGCATGCATCACTTCTCTCGTGAGTGATTCAAAAGCTTGCACATGCTTAATAATACACAACTGATAGTGCTTGTTTTCCCACTCATATATATACATGTACAGTACATTGCAAAAAAAAAAACTTTACATATGTAGTTGAAACGATTATTTCGTGGTAAAAAACAATCCAAACACAGTCATTGTTCTCCACTGTGTTACACTCAGCTGTCATAATTTTTTGTTGAACTAATCTATATAAATAGACAAAGGTTTCAACAAAAAGTTATGACAGCTGAGTATAACACAGCAGAGAACAATGACTATTTTGGATCGTTTTTTACCACGAAATGATTACGAAACGATCGTGTGACATAAATTTTTTTGCGATGTACTGTACATGGGAAAAAAGTAGGCTTAAATACATCATGTACATGTATCTGCACACAACTGCCATATACTACAATATTTGTACAACTATTTGCCCCAATATTTACACTACAAGTATGTTATTATCAGACTAATAAAAGTTAAAGTTTCGTAGCAACGGTCTGCAGAAACGGTCATTGTGTACTGCGAGGGATATGTACATTTAGTACAAGTGTTATGATGGTATTTCAAAAAAAAATAAAGGGCACTACAAACAAATTTACCAGTGACAAGCTACCATGCAACAAAGCTTTCAATTGATAATCATCAATGTAATGACTGCCCACTGACTCTTCAAAGCAAGACTAATCAATTTAGGTTAATTAATTAAAAACCAAATATTAACGAAGAAAGGTGTGGTCAAGCAAGCACCATTAGCATAGCTAAACCATTGACTTTGCTTAAAACACAGAGACGAAGCGATTTGAATACCGGCATTTCTTGGCCCATTCTTAGCACATAGAGAAATTACCACCTCTAAGCTTGCATCAGGAAGCAAGATACGGAGTTGTGAAGTTCGACGCCATGTTTCAAAAGCTAAACTTAGGTATCTGTAAAAAAAAATAGGACAGGTTTGGACAAATTTAAAATTTTAACACGAGATATTTTCATAAAGAACACAAAAATGTACTCAAAAGCTTACTACAAAAAAGCACAGCTCAAAAAGATTGAATCAAACACCCAGATCATCTTTTTTAAACTTAACTCACGATCGAGGAGACGGATGAAGACGGGACAAAAACAGCAGCAAAGAAGGCATTACTAGCTAACTGCACAGCAAATTTAAAGCATAGGAATCACTGGACCTATTTGCACCAGACATGTAAAGGGAACTTTTCTGTAACTAACGCGCACCTTTAATCTGCTAACTAACACACAAACACCCACACACGAACACGTCAACTAATGTATCCATCGCTACTGCGCCCACGCTCGGGATAAAAAGAGCAAACAAGTACACAACTGATAAGAAAGTATTATACATAATTAAGGTTATAGCCTCGGACATAGGATAATCAACCAGAATTACAAAAATTCAAGATGAAACCTGGCAAGGCAAAAATAAAGGAATACTTAAGCGTACATAAAAACTAATTAATTATACATGTATGTAGTGAAATAGAATATAATGGTTTATGAATACTCCAATCAGTGAATTTAGATGAATTAAAAATGTGAAAAGAACAGGCAACTACGATTTTAGCCAACGATAATAATAATAACCCAACAGATGACTTGTCCATACATGGTAGAATTAATAGAGATTTTGTAGCATTGGAGTTGTTAAAGTGACCCAGAGAGCCTATCTCCAGCATTGAATACAATACCTTGAGACCACGCTGTTCTAGGTCTCCAAGGAGGCATATATATGATGGCTTGTTGGCTTTACGGTCACGAGCATTATGTAGTGACTCTAGATTATTGGCCGGGATAGTCAACTCCAAGATGTATACAGAATTGTTGTCAATGATCACAAGGTCAGGACGACAAGTAGATACTGAAATATTAGATGGAAATGTAGCAGGCGAACAATCAGAGGCACGCGCTGGGTCAGCATAAATTAAGATTGAGGATGGATATTTCTCGCGTATAAACAATGTTATGTTATATCCGGCTGTCATAATTTTTTGTTGCAACACTTATCTATCCATTCAGTATAGGTATAATAAAAAAAAATTAAGACAGCTGAATATACATGTACAACAGTAATAAACCAGTACTTGCTCCGCGTATAGTACCAAACGGCAACGAAACAAAACGTTAACTTCTTTGCAATGTACTGCACACTAGTCGTGAGTTGCACAAAAAATGTTCTTTGTTTGCGAAACACTTCAATGACTAAGCAGTCATCATCATCAGTGGCTTTGTAATACAACGCATAAAAATAAACTAACTAGAACCGCATGCAAATGTACATATACTCCTTCGCTGCACACACAAATATGGTAGTGGCAAATTACCATGCAACAAAGTATTGAAGTGATACATGTAATCATCAATGTAATGACTGCCCACTGACTCATATCAAAGCAAAATTAATCATTTAGGTTAATTTATTAAAGGAAACCAAACATTGCAGAAGAAAGGTGTGGTTAAGCAAGCTGTCATTAGCATAGGTAAACCATTGACTTTGCTTGAAATACAGAGACGAAATAATTTGAACAGCAGAATTTGTTGGCCATGCCATTCTTAGCACACAGTGAAAGTTCCAGCTCCAATCTCACATCAGGAAGCAAGATACGGAGTTGTGAAATAAAGAAAAAAAAATTCAAGAACAGGTATGGAAAAACTTAAAATTTTACCATAAAATTTTTTCATAAAGAACACAAAAATGTACTCAAAAGCTTACTTCATGTAGATTGAAGCACAGCTTGCAATAATTGAATCAAACGCCCAGAGCACATTTTCTAAGGGTATCTGCAGTCAAAACTAATGTTGGCTACAATAAAAGTGCTTTTAGTACTGTGTAAAAGCATTGCTTTAAACTATTGCCCAAATATTATTATTTAGTGAGATACATGTATGGGCTGCAATATGCACAAGATATTTTAAAACTAGCCATTTTTAAATTTATTTCCAATTTGGGGGCGTGGTCACGAGTGATGTCATTGAGGAAATTCAACGTTTCAATGTATGGTACTCCCCACCTGTTTATACGGCTCGCCTGTCTTAATGCAAGCAGCTATTGAGCTGAAATTTTGCAGACACTCTACCTGATAAATACTAACACAAAAGACTGAAAAAATTGTAAATGCAAGGAGGTTTATTATCAGTGAAGGGTTTGTATAGCAATTTTTTTTCTCCATTTATTGGTAGTATTTATCTGATGGATTGTCTCTGCAAAAATTTTAGCCAACAGCTGCTTGTATTAAGGTAGGAGAGCTGTATAAAAAGGTGGGGAGTACCAAACATTGAATTCCCTCAATGACATCACGTGTGACCACGCCCCCAAACAGGAAGTAAATTTAAACATGGCTGATTTTTTGACTGCAGATACCCGTTACTCATGATAGAGAAGATGGATAAAGACGGGACAAAAAGGCATCAAAGAAAGCATTACTAGCAAACTGCACAGAAAATTTAAAGCAAAGGAACCACTGGAGCTATTTGCACCAGACGCGAAAGCGAACTTTTCTTCAACAGACGCTGACAATTAAAATGCTAATAGATACACTAACCAGACAACAAAAGTATCCCTCGCTATGGCTTCATCCACGCAAGAGATATTGAACAGGTAAACAAAATACTTGAATAAACAGCGCTGAACGAGACCGTTATGTTAGCAAACAGCACATACAGTATGCTTGAAAAAAAGTGGGCACACTGCAGTATAATTACTGAGTACAATACAGTAATTACTGAGTAACAACAACAGTACTTTATCCAGCTGCGACATGCTTAACAATAGAGCAGCTTTTACATGTCACAGCACTTTGACAGGGTAGTTATGGTGGGTGAGCCATATATAATAGATTACAAAGGGGGATTGGAAACTCTACAATTACTGTATGCCTTGTACAAGAGTAGGAATTCAGAGTTGGTAGTGCAGAGAAAAAATGTTATCAACAATACAAAAAATATTGCAGCTGCATAAACAAACCAGTCTTATCAGCGTTTAAAAGATCTAAAAGTACCAACTTCCAGCTAAAGGAGTTAGCATAAGTGTTAATCTATTATCTGAGTGCGCCCACTGTGCACCCACATTTTTTTCGACACGTACTGCGCAGGTAAGGTTGAAAAAGCAGAAAATGCAACTTTACAACTGCCATTCTTTCAAGTTGTGAACTACATGTAAGTTAAGTTTATCCTGAACATGCAAGCTTACAGAATCAAACTTTTAAATATGCCAGCTATTAAATATGCACATACAGTAGGACAAAAAAAAGTTCATGTTCAGTACAGTGGAACCTGTCCATAACGAACACCTTTGGGACAGCCAATACTGTCCTTTATAGAGAGGTGTCCTTAACTTAGAGGTTCGGTGATTCAATTTTGCAGAAGTAATAGGAGCCAAAGTTAACAAGGATGCTGGATGGGTCTGGAAATACCGTGCTGATTAACCAGATGGATACATTTTGCAAGCTCAGCGCTTTATTCAATTAGAAAATTAATTATAATTTTGTGGGTGGGGCTTTGTCCGCCTTAAACGGGTCAATCTGCATGGATGAAGCTACATTGGTGACTGCAACAGCGTTCGTTGTACGGAATAGAGAGGTTACGTTATCCGGAGGTTAGTTTCAATGTTAATGAACGGCCTTACGGCCGGGACATCTTAAACTGTCCGTAGTAGAGAGGTGTTCGTTATTTAAAGGTCCGTTTTAGAGAGGTTCCACTGTACTATGAAACAACCTTACTATGTTTATACTACAGTCCCCTCTTATGCTGTTATATTCAGGTGCAATAATTTTCTATTATAGCTATAGTGTATTGGTAGATAAACATTACAACACTAACTATGATAGCTGCATACAAAAACAGTAATGAAACAACAATTGTATAAACTAGGGCTTAAACGAATAGTGCTTTTCACTATTCGAATATATAGTGTCCAAAACGAATAAATATTCGGACTATTCGTTTATTATTGTTTATTATCTTATACATTCTTAAAACCATTAAATGGTGTTTTGATTGCCAAGCCCATTGAAATTATACAAGTGCTAAACCTTGTTTACATTAGGGATTGTGCTTTTTTTTCTGTTTACACAAGCAGGAGGAGCTAATTGAAGTGTTGATTAGTTATCACAAGCCAAGCCTCCATCAATTTAATAGGCATTTTATTATAAAGCAAATAATTCGAATACCTAAAATACTATTCGAATACTGCCTTAACGAACGAATATTCGAATACACTATTCGTTTAAGCCCTAGTATAAACCTACACGCAATATTACCATTTATGGAATATAACTTTCTTTTGCCCACTACTGTACATGTACAGTATGTGTCATTAAAAAGTATACAGCTGCACAGTACTTACCTTACAAAGTACTGTCAAAGTACTGTAAACATGTAACAGCTGCTGTATTGTTAAGCATGTAGCAGCTGAATAAAGTAAGGGTGCTTCCCATAACATTATAATATGCAAGAATGTGCTACATGACCATTATCTAAGAGCTGAAACCACAAAAATGCATGTGCACAATAGTATAAACATATCCAGCCGGTACTTACTCTACATAGAGTGTTGCTAAATGCATTCCTAAGCAATAACTCAGTTAAACTTTGACTAAAGTTATCAGAATAAGATCATATTAGGAATGTAGACTCATTGTCCCCTTATGCAAACAGTAACATAGAGCTTTCCAATTAAAACAAATTTAAAAATACACAAACTACACCACACTGTCATAACCTGTAAAGAAATATTGAAATTACCAGCACAGCAATACAGATAATGGGCAAAACTCGATGTCAATGTGTTGCCCAGGTTGAAACGTGTCTCCATTTCAAAATTCACGTGTTGCAAAGATAGAAGAGGTGAGTTTTATCGATTTGTAGCAAACTTTATTTATGTGTGTGGTGAATCTACATGTATGCTTTAAAGCTAAATCATAAAGCTTTGCCTATTTGCTTGTTTGACTATTATCTTGCCTTAAGCACTTGTATATTTCTTAAAACTGCTTTAGTTTCTAAGAACAAGCTCCCCAGTAACCACATAACAATTGAGCGTGGGCGAGTGTGAAGCACCCTTAATGATGCATACTGCATATGTACATTGAATTTCATAAAGCAAAATGTGTACATGTATTATCAAGGTCACCTTTTGGTGTTTGTGTAATTCAACTACACTACGGTCTAAATATCGGCACTTTGGCTTAACATACAGTATACACATTGCATTAGTTAAACTGGTAACATTAACAATGCAGGAAGGTCAATAAGTTCCTGTACTGCATAATTTTCTGTATAATGTACTCCACAAAACAAAACAAACAAAAACAGGGTAAACCTGTCCATTACTCCATGCAAGGCTGCATTCCTACACTATCTATTTTCAATGTTGATTATTGTTTGAATTCATCACTGAGCTTAAAGGGTAACTGAAATGAAAACTTGACCTATGCTTTTTATTCGTTGAAGTGATAGTACTTATAGTGTATTAATTCATAATTTCAAATATTACTGCACAAAAATTTTTCTTTGGGAAGACATGCCGCTTCAAAGTAAGGCTAGTTTGTTCCAAAACCACCATTTTGAAATCAACTTCCTGTTAGGGAGGTGCTAATGTGTGATGTACATAGGGGGACTCAAAGCTCATATGCCTATCTAATGCATGGGATTTTCAGCCACTTTGAGCAGCTCTCCTGCCTCCATGCATGCTCCTAATGATCTAAAATTTCACAAATCCATTCTACATGTATTACATACTTGTATATACTGTACAATAATAATATTGATAAAAATTGGCATTCCTAGTCATGTGTAAAAAATGACGTGTTCCTTCTCGATATTTTTTGGTTACCAAAACATAGCATTTACAGTACATCGCAAAAAAAACTTTACGTCGCGTAGTACTAAACGATCATTTTACGATAAACAACGATCCAAACACGATCCAAAGACAGTCATTGTTCTCTACCATGTTATACTCAGCTGTCATAACTTTTTGTTAAACTTATCTATACTAATAGTTAAAGGTTTCAACAAAAAGTTATGACAGCTGAGTATAACATAGTAGAGAACAATGACTGTCTTTGGATCCAGTTTGGATTGTTGTTTATCGTAAAACGATCGTTTAGTACTACGCGACGTAAAGTTTTTTTTTGCGATGTACTGTAAGTTGTAACATGCCCCCATAAAGTTTCAGGTCAATTGGAGCATGCATAGAGGTACGAGAGCTGCTCAAAGTGCCTGAAAATTCCATACATTAGATAGGCATACGAGCTCTGAGTCCCTCTATGTACATCAAATCACATCACACATTAGCACCTCCCTCAACAGGAAGTTGATTTAAAATTGGTGATTTTTTGCCTTACTTTAAAGCCCTATATCTTCTAAAGGAAAATTTTTGTGTAATAATACTGGAGATTAAGAATTAGTACTACAAATACTATCAATTGAGTAAATAAAAAGCACAGGTCAATTTTTCATTTCAGTTACCCTTTAATGCTTTTGTGGAATGCTTTCTGTTGCTGGCAGTAATGCCGACTGACTAGTACCTGAAATAAGAAATGTTTTAAGTGCTAGAAAATGTTCAACAACTTTATGATTGCATCAGCCACATCCTATTACAAACTCCCTATACTGTATGTAAATCTACATGTAACATTGTACATGTACATTGTGGTTCATTAGTCATTAATAACAGTACTTTTGAATTCCTCTGATGCAACCAGCTAAATCCTTCGTCATGAATCCTGCTTCTATGGTCTCAATGCATACAGCTTCCAGATCTGCACTAAACTTCGCTAACGCCGGATTACCTACATTGTATATTCAATATCAAGTCATTAAGTAAATTATTTACGAATTTACAAATGTAAACTATACTGTATAACTTTGTAGTACAAAATACGGTACATGTAGTATAGTATATGTTTACACAGCTCTCCTACCTCAATGAAAGCATCATGTACATGTACAGTACCCCTCAAACAAAAGTTGACCTAATGTACATGTATTTCTTAAGTAATACAAAGTCCTACAACGATTACACTATAGTGTTGTCTTTTTACTGAGTCATATTAAGCTGTGATAATCTCTATATACATGTACATTGCTTCAGTATTGCGATAAACAAAACTTACAACACTAAGTTATGAAGCTGAGCAATAAAGCATTAAAAATACACAACCAACGTGAACATTTTTTTGAGGGCTACTGTACATGTACATGTACAGTATAGTGCAAAAAAAAAAGCTATGTAGCTACTGAGTAGCTACTGTTAAGCTACTTAGGTAATTTACACGCTCTACTGTGCTAATACTGTGGTATTCCCATTCAACATGTAGTAACTACTCGCAGGTAGTACTTAGGTACTAAGGTGCTAACTACTTTGCACTACTCATACCCTACTCTACCCTACTTACAGTAGTTATCAAAAAAAACTTTACGTTTCGTTTTAAAAACCGATCCAAACATTGTCATTGTTCTCAGTTATGTTTTACTCAGCTGTCATAACTTTTTGTTAAAATAATCTACATCAATAGATAAAGGTTTCAACAAAAAGTTATGACAGCTGAATATAACACAGTAAGAGAACAATGACAATGTTTGGATCGTTTCTTAAAACGAAACGATCGTTCTGTAGAACGAAACGTAAAGTTTTTTTTGATAACTACTGTAGCTTTTTTTTCTCACTATACTGTATATTGAGCTACACAATATGCAAGAATGATCTACACACATGTATGTACGAATACACAAGAAAAAATTGCAAAGAACTGCCGTCAAGAATAGTGTACAAGAAGAATCGCAAATAGCAAGTTTGCGTAACCATTACTAACATACGGTACTAAATGGTACTGATTTGATATCTCACAACACATGGTTTGCCAGCTTATAAAGTACAATTACAGTACGTACTTGTAATCTCCAACATACATTATACATACACACAATTTTAACAACTGTGACGTTCGCTTTAATTAAAGCAGTAGATACATGGAATTAACACTTTGATCAACCAACTGTAAATTCACAATAATTACATGTACATGTACATAGTATGCATTATGCACTGTATATTTCATGTACATCTAGAGTGCATGTACGTGTATGTACATCAAAAGGTGAAAAATCAATAGCTTACTATCTAGCTTAGCTCGATGAGACAATCCACGAGTCCAGGCAAAAATGGATGCTACAAAAAAAATAAACACTAATAAAATACAAAGTACATTGCAATTGTATTTACAGCAGTCCTTAACTCAGTGATGGGTCAAAACTACATGTACACTACCACAAATATGCATTTTAAAATACATTTTGTACATGTACATATAGAGTAAAAATAACACTATTAGCAGCTATTTTACATATAGTTAAAGCATGGCTACGAGAGTAATATCAGATTTATCAGTACGAGCTTCAGAGCGAGTCACTAAAAAAAGCAAAGGAGGCTGAAGGCCGAATGTGCTACTATTAGCGATGAGAGCAAGTACTGATAAAAGCAATATTCCACAAAGTACAGTAGCCCTCAAAAAAAAGTTGATGTCACGTATTCGTTTCGTTGTACGATACGGGCCGTACTACGATTATACTATAGTGTTGTTTTTTTACTATGTTATATTCAGCTGTCATAATTCTCTATTATTTACAGTACATCGCAAAAAAAAAACTTTACGTCGCGTAGTACTAAACGATCGTTTTACGATAAACAACGATCCAAACACGATCCAAAGACAGTCATTGTTCTCTACTGTGTTATACTCAGCTGTCATAACTTTTTGTTGAAACCTTTAACTATTAGTATAGATAAGTTTAACAAAAAGTTATGACAGCTGAGTATAACACAGTAGAGAACAATGACTGTCTTTGGATCGTGTTTGGATCGTTCCTAAAAACGATCGTTTAGTACTACATGATGTAAAGTCTTTTTTGCGATGTACTGTAACTACAGTATTGATAAACAAACAGTATAACACTAAGTTATGACAGCTGAGTGATAAAACTGTAATGAAAAACAACTTTATAATAACCGTTCCTTAGTATGCTATGGATACAAAACGAATATGCTACGTCAATTTTTTTTTTGAGGGCTACTGTAGCTTTACGTTAACTGGTTTAGTGTGTTAACTTTCAGATCCAGTAAGCATCAGAAAGAGCCATACATGTGAAGATGAACCGCAAGTGCTGTCCCACGACTCAGTTGCAGTGTGACTGTACAAAGAGCTTCTGTGTCTTCAGTTTTTTCACTCTCATGATTTATCACCGTCATGATTTACCTGTCACCCCAGCTCCCTTCATTCAATATTTAAAATAATTATTATTTCTAGTTTATTCACTATTACAATAATAATCATTACATTTGCACGTGCACTTTCTGTAGTTTCTCAAACCCACAATAGGTTTTATTTGCTGTGCATTATAAAAGCTGGAGTAAATTCTGCTATCCTTAGCTTAGAGTGGTGTCTTATGACTTGCATTGTCAAGTACTAGCCCTTATGGCTAACACTGCCACTCTAGGCTGTGGAACCTGTGACTGACCAAAAGTGAAGTCACCTGTAACCGTGAAGTAAATCCCTTATTAGCAGTTGTTGCCACTGGGCTCTTTTCCTTACTCTTCAGTATCAGAAAAGGCAGAGTAATAAATAACTTACCGCAAATGTTGAAATTTTCGTGATGGTTTAATTTTCGTTTTTTTTTTTTTTCGTAGGAGTTTTGAAATTTAACTTTTTAACCCCTTATTTTCTGACAACCACGTGAATTACTATTGTTTTATTCGTTTGATACATGCAGAAATGGCACTGCAGAAATGGCACTGCTAAAATACTTACAAAGTCAACAAGCAGCACCTACTAGAAAAAAAAATTAGAGGACTATGAACATGAGGAGCCATCAGTATCATCTATTACTAAAGTTCCAAAAAAACGAGGGGGATATCAAAAGTTTTCCTTGAAAAAGAAGGCCAAGATCAGTAAGTATGACAGTAAACATGGGTCAATCATGAAAATAGCAAAACAGGGAATAGCAGTTAAGGCAAGTGTTGAAGTAGTACCATCATGCCCCATGTTACAGTAGCGGCTGAAAAAAAGTTGACATTGCGTACTACGAAACGACCATACTACCTTTATTTTATAGTCCCCTCATAATACTATGTTATATTCAGCTGTCATAACTTTCTATTATAGTGATAGTGCATTGGTAGATAAAGGTTATAACAGTAAGTTATGACAACTGAATACTAAAACAGTAATGAAACAGCAATCCTATAAATGTAGTATTACCGTTTCGTAGCGGGACGTCAACTTTTTTTTTGTCTGCTACTGTATAACACTAGCAATTGCTAATACACCACATGCTTGCCTGCCAACAGTAGTAGCCATTTTAAACATCAAAGAAACTGTAAACAACCTGTTAAGAGTAGACAATAACATAGGGTCAACGTCGCTGTAAAAAAAAATCTTAATAAGGATCGCCTTTTCCTTGCATCTTTTCTAGAATCTGTAACCCAATGATCCCTAGTTTGGCAATGGCAAATTTGGAGGAAATTCTCCTGCTAGCCAGCTGCTTCAAAAGGTGGCATAGTTTCAAGAAGTAGTGAGCAAAGTAAGCTGTTTGTTAATGGAAATTGGATTTTTAGTAGGCTGTGAGTGAAGTTAATCACTACATCATCAAGTTTCTTCTTTTCAAGTATCAGTACCTTCTCCTGTATTTTTAATACTCTTCGGGCATTAAGATGTACCCAGTCATCGTCTTCAAGAGGCTGGACTTGAGCTCAAGCTTGGAGTGAATGTTCACTTTCCAGCGTGGTGATAAACCTCATTTATCATGAGTTATATCATCATTCAAAATCAATATTTCCAATCGAGATATATCTTGAATAAGTTTTTGTGATTCAAGACTGGTCTTCCGCTGAGAATGTCAGCAACAAGGAATTTCCCTTCACCTTGGTGTAGATCTAACAAACGCCTTCTGCTTCCATGAACTTGACATGAGCCACTACCTCCACGTTTGATAAAAAGTGAGCACAGTGCTGGTAAGTACATCACAAAAAAAACTTTACCTTGCACAGACATTATTCTCTACTGTGTTATACTCACTCAGCTGTCATAATTTTGTTTAACTTATCTACATGTATATAAATAGTTAAAGGATTCAACAAAAAGTTATGACAGCTGAGTATAAACAGTGGAGAACAATGACTATGTTGGATCGGTAGGATCCTGCAATGTAATTTTTTTTTTGGGACAGTCATGCTGCCTCTTTCATAATAGTATTATGACAGTTTCCTGTCTCTCTCGAACAACCCAACACTTCTCCTACTGTCGCATTACATACAGTATAGTGAGAAAAAAAAGCTAAGTAGGGTAGAGTAGGGTATGAGTAGTGTAAAGTAGTTAGCACCTTAGTACTACCAGAAAATAGTTACTACATGTTGAATGGTAATACCAAAGTATTAACACAGTAGAGCGTGCAAATTACCTAAGTAGGTTAACAGTAGCTACTCAGTAGCTATTTAGCTTTTTATCCCGAGCCACGTAGGGGGAGGGATACGGTAGTCGGCGTGTTAGTTAGTTAGTTAGTTAGCAAATTAAAATTATAAATGTTAACATTCTAGTCATGTGGTACCAGCTTCGAGACCCCCTTGGTCCATTTTTTTTTTTTTTTTTCTGAATGAGTTCGAGTCTCCTTTAGGGAATGCTCTTTTTTTTTTTCTTCCAGTCTTCTTTTTTGTTTATGATTTATGGCACAGCGAGGGATGGCACAGCGAGGGATCTGCACCTAAATGTGCATTTATTTTTTGCACCATACCAGGCCTGGGGTCAATTACTTTAATTGCAATCTATTACTATTACTATTACAGTGTGACTTATGGTATTACTATTACTATTACAATCAAATAATACTACTATTACATTCAGGGTATTACTATTTCTATTATTCTAACTGCATATACAATGTACATTCAACTGATTACTAATCTCATAATAATTCAATGATAATACATATATATCGATAGGTCAAACTAGTGTATATTGCTGTTCCATAACATGCTTAATAATAATTATTATTTTAAAGAATGTTTGTTGCATTTGATGGATATTAGCTTTTGAAAGACATTGTCGGACAATGAACAACGGTCAGGACGAAACATTTTGCCTGCTATACTAAACAATCGTTCAACAGGTGCTGAAGATACTGGTATTGATAAGTACCGCTGAGCAAATTTTGAAAGGATTGGAAAGATGCTTTCATTAGATTTTCAAAAACCAAGAGGATCAGCATTTTCAGGTACTATTGGTTGTGAAAGATATGCTTCTAATTCTGCATCTGCCTCATTCGGTGTACCATTTGCTGATTCTCAGGAGTATTCATGAAGCTAAAAAGCCGACTTTTTTTTGTTGGTGGAGGTTCAATATCGTCAGAGCGATCAGACGTACTCAAAGTACTACAGGGATTTGAATTAGTGGAGTGTTTACAAATTTCAGTAAACCTACATGTAGCTGTTACATTCGCCTTCTCTACACTATCGCACCAATTCAACTTGAACCTAGGATCAAGGATAGCAGCAATAATGAAATGCTCACGCTCTTCGTAAGAACCCATTCTTTTCTGAAGTGAACTCTTAAGCGTGTCAACCATATTCGACTTATATTTTAATGCTAGAGATTGTAGTGAAGAACAAAGACCTCTTATGCATGGAATGATAAAGCTTGAAGTAACTACATTTTGTCCTTGAGTAGCATCAGTAGCTTCTTCAAAAGGAGTCAAAATGTCGACAAGGTCTTTTAAGATACTCCGTTCATATGTTGTCAACTGCTGCTGACACTCTATTTCCTGTAGCTTTTCCAAAGGAATTCTTAAAATCGATCTTATACTTTTTAGTTCACTATTCCATCTTGTTGGCACTTTCGCTTGTAACCTTCTCTCACCTTCCAATACTTCACTGGCTTTGATAGACTTACAAACAAACATTACAATTTTAGCTACCTTTGTAAGCACCTTATTAACTGGTCTAGCATTCCTGAAGCCGTCCTTGACAACTAGCGGAGAGTGTGCGCATAGCATGCATCATGTTCTGGGAGATACACCATACTGTCTCGTAAATCTAATGCTACTATTTCATCATCGTCGTCAATTTCACCATCTAAATCTGTTTGATAAATCAGAGTCATTAGTCGTAGTGGCAGTGGCCTCAAAACCTGGTAGTCTAAATGCTTTTAGCATATTCAAAGCATTGTCTGTAACGATATTCGTACTCCTACGTTATGCAGAGTAGTGGTTCTATGGAACACTTGGTATTTCAGCTGATGCTGCCCATTAAAGCGGTGACATGAAAGCAGAACAGACTGCATTGACCACCCCTTGATAAAATGACACGTTATACCATTGAATCCTTTCATTTGTCGATTAGACCTAAAGTAACAGAGACACTTTCAATGCCATCCAGAAGCACCATCAAGCTACTATCAATTGCTTCCTGCTTCTCTGTCAGCAGCTTTGTAGACAAGTGTTTACGTGAAGGAAGTGTGTATCGAGGATCCAATGTACTTACAAACTTCTTAAAAGCAACCAGTGGTAAGGGGAGCATATCGGTTGCAACAAGTGACACCGAAGCATCTGTAGCCTGTTTTTGTCATGGATCACTTTTACCATATTTACTGCCATGTCCAGCTTCGAAGAAGGTTGTCACAGATGTTTGCTCTAAGCCAGAATCACGAGATTCTTTCATTGCTGCTGAGTAAATCTGTACATGCTTTCTCTATATGCAATGTGCCTTTACTAGATTGTCAATCTTACCTTCAAATGTGTTATGAAGTTAGAACACGTCTTTTTAGATCCAGAGATTGAATTACCACAATGTTTACACTTAGCCTTCTAGTTATCTCCTTTAACTTTAAATGCTTTCCCAAAGTGATTCAAGATTTTAGATTCAGTAGCCATTACTGCCAGGCAGACCAGTCACTCAGTTGTGATTTGTGAGCAGCTGCATATACATGTACATGTACTGTCACTGCTGTGTAATGTGTGTATATAGTATATCATGAATTTGGTTCATGTCATATGTACATGTGACTAATCATTACAGTGTACAAAGCTGATAACTGATTTACATCAATGAAGTTATAAACCTGTTGAATGATGCACAGTTGCTTTTTACAGTAGCCCTCAAAAAAAAGTTGACGTTGCGTATTCGTTTCGTATTCGTTGCGTACAATGAACCGGTCATACTAAAGTTGTTTTTCATTACAGTTTTATCACTCAGCTGTCATAACTTAGTGTTATACTGTTTGTTTATCAATACTATAGCTAAATAATAAAAAATTATGACAGCTGTATATAGCATAGTAAAAAAATAACACTATAGTATAATCGTAGTATGGCCTTTTCGTAGTACGAAACGAAAACGCCACGTCAACTTTTTTTTGAGGGCTACTGTACATGACATCATGCAAATTTGACTTCAGCTATTACTATTACTATTACTATTGCAATTACAGCTGAAAACAAAATAACTATTACTATTACTATTACTGAAAAAAATGTAATAATTACTATTACTATTATATTACATATTACTATTACCCCAGGCCTGCACCATACTGTACATCTTCGTAGACGTGGTAGCGACGTACCATACACAGCAGTGTAAAGACGGGCATGTTGTCAGATAAGCCTGGGCGATAGTATTGATAGTGACAATATTGTGATACAAATTTAGTGACAATATTGTGATATAAATTTATTATCATGATCATGATGCATACTTGTGAACAATTGTTTTAGTTCAGAAAGACGCAGCTATGACATATATGTTTACTAATAATTGATTCTGAAACATAAGTGCAAAGAAATGCAGTGTCTTGAACCTACTGTACAATACATTGCAAAAAAAAGTTAATATTTTGTTTTTAATTCGTCGCTATTTCGTAAACGATTGTACTAAGTACTGGTGTATTACTGTTTTATATCCAGCTGTCTAATTTTTTTGTTATACAGTAGCCCTCAAAAAAAAGTTGACGTTGCGTATTCGTTTCGTATTCGTTGCGTACAATAAACCAAACCGGTTATACTAAAATTGTTTTTCATTACAGTTTTATCACTTAGCTGTCATAACTTAGTGTTATACTGTTTGTTTATCAATACTATAGCTAAATAATAAAGAATTATGACAGCTGTATA
>JAYJLX010064388.1:0-28147 GCA_036873525.1 Chalinula nematifera | reverse complement strand
TGAGAGTACTTCACTTAAATGAAGCAGTATTCCATGAGGAGACTTAGGAGTACCCTCGGCCATGCTTATATACAAGAGACAAAGACAATAAGGAGGAGCGATGGGCGTGACTAAAAGTGGGCGTGTTTTAGAACTTGTAATTTGAGTTATTGCATGATAGAGATGTGGGATCGTTCCTCATTCAGCAGTATAAAGCCCAGAAAAGAGAAGATCGAAAGCTTAAAGTTTTTAGAGATGGCAAGATCGATAATTTAAATGATGATGATCAGACCAGGCTGACACCCGGTCCTGGGACCTGGTAGGACCGGGCTCAGCTACGCCACTGCATAGCGACCTTTATCATTGATTAGAACTTTAAAAAAATTGGGATGTTTGATGGTGATTGTCTTATTTATTAATCCAAGTTTGTAGACCAAGGTAGTGTGTGTGTTCCTTCCCTTGTAATCTGTATTACTCTTATTGTAAACTTTGTAATAGTTAATGTTAATGACACAATGCAAGGTTGAATATTGGTTTTTTTTTTTTTTTGAATTTTAAATCCTTGTGTGCAGGGACAATAAGGTAAGGGGCATGTTCTAATGCATGAGAAAGAGAAGAGAAGGCTGTACCAAAGGAGGATATCGGAAAGTGGGGGTTGGCCCCTCAGTAACTGGGGGTATGAAGAGTGGTTTGTTTCACCAAAGTTTGGTATTCATGATCTCTTGAACCAGCTATATTCTTAGACTCTTAATTGGGTTGGTATAGCATTTTGTCACCCAGCTCATAGATCTCATCACAGTTCAGATCGCTCTAAGATTGTGCAAGTAATTTAGTAATGTTATTTTAATGTATGTGGTATGTATGTATAATTATGTATTTATTATTATCTGTCATTCATTCATTCATTCATTCGTTATTTCTCCCTATTATTCTGAATGCAATTATTATTACAACAAGATAGATAAAAATTTTCTCAAGAAAAAGTAAGAATGAGAAGACCCCCAACAAAAGTATTGAAACAAGCGGGGCTGAGACGATAACATTGACTTCTATCCTATACTTGCGAATGATAGTAGTCCAATGTTATCATACCAGCCCTTTCATCATTACTTTAGTTGGGGTCTATGCCTCTCTCATTCCCTCTCTTTTTTTTTTTTGAAAATTTTTATCCATCTTGTTTCCAATTAAGACATAAAATAAAAAATTTAAAAATGTAGCTAATTGACTATTTTAATTGAAACCACATCCCGTTAATGCACACTTTTTTTTAAATGGCGGACTGTGTTGTGTTTAGTGCAATTCGTTTGTGGGTTTTTCGAGACTATCCAAAGGCACTCTTCCAGATTCAAGCGGTGTGTGCCAACATAGTTTTGAAACGGATTCGATACCACTCAGTCAGGTGCCAGAACCGTGATACCGAGTACTTTGGAACTGATACCGCCCATCCCTATCAGTCACGTTCAGCCAAGCGTTTAGTTTCCATTCGAAGTCTTACCTTGTGTTCTTTTGTGATAATATTAGTCGTACACTGTTTGCATTTACTATAGTATGTGACTGTAATCCACTGTGTACAACCATTGCCTACGTTTGTATTTTATTAGTGTCCTCATTTATACGTCAGTTTTTTGTTGTGTTTATGCACTGACATCTTCTATAAAAAAAAATAAATATTACTTCTAATACTTTCAATACGAGTGACCATAACTTCTAATGTTCTATCCAAATTATTATCATTAACTACTTTATATACCAGCGAGTGCCATTTTTCTCTGTTCTTATTGCATATTCAATTTTTTTGCTTTATCTAGAGTGTGCATACAACCCCTTAAAACTTTTGCAGATGCAAGCTGTGTATATAACAGCTACAAAACAGAGACAAATAACCTTAAAACTAAAAATGCTGACATGAAGCTGTAATGCAGTTGTCACGCACATTGTCATTGTAACAACCGAAGCATAACACGTCTAAAAAATGCCCATGCATTTGTGCAAGGACACACCCACCGTTTCCAATCGCTGTATATAGTGTATCTATGGTACAACCCACTGTGTATACTAATTGCCCGTGTAATTGCCTACAGTTGTGCTTCATAGTGACTAACCCACTGTGTATAATGATTGCTACATTATTTTGGTATAGTGATCAACTACTGAATAATCCACTGTGTAACCCACTGTGTATAATCATTGCCAACAGTTGTGCTTTGTTGCAGTAGCGTCTGTAGTTTTTTTGTAGAGACGGTTTGAAAAGCAATTCATTCCAAAGGCGCATGATATTGCTATTAAGTAGTATTTACGGAGTCCTTACTCTTTTCCATACAAATCCCGTGCATGAAATGCACAAGATGACTGCAGATTTCTGGCCAGCATGCTATATTTCTTTTACTACTGCACTGATTCAAGCGAGTGTTGTTCGTCAAAAAGAGAATCTCTATACTCTTTTACATGCATGTCAGTAAAACTTCCATAATAAAATTGCAATTAGAATATACAGTATTATAATGGACCAATCAAATTGCGCAATTTGAGGTTCACTAACTCCCTGGGCTACTTAGGAAACTCCCCGGGCTACTTAGAAAACTCCCCAGGCCACTTAGGAAACTCCCCGGACCACTTAGGAAACTCCCCGGGAATTATTATATTCTAGATACTGTTAACTTCGGTTTCTATGGCCTATAGAATCCCATGCATAGAAACCTTGCGCTTTGCGCTATCCTGTTCCCTCAGGATTCTATAGGCACAGAGAAACCTCGTAAACAGTATCTAACCTATATTTAGCAACCTATATGATAAATCAATTTAAGTCTTCCTGTTCTTTCAGTTTTTGCAGTCCACTACAAAATAATGCCTAAAAGAAAAGTGTCACCTTCGAGTAGACTAGTTGAAAGCGTTGAAGCTGGCCATCGACTTGCAGATGTCGTATCATATGATGCTTTTATAGGACTCAACAAGTTTTCAAGAGCAGCTCTGCTGAAAGCCACCTTCCCTGACAACCCAAAATTTCAGGGAACGTTTTCAAGAAGTGTCGTGATTTCAACATGAGTTTAAAAAGTGAGAACTGGTTGTCTATAATGGAAGGTAACCAAGATTTATACCATAGTAGTAATGTATCACCATGGATCTTAACTGTGAGTTATATGCCCATAACCTACCTCCAGACTTTGTTTACATAATCACATCACCAATACAATGGCTAAACAAACAAATAATCAGACTGTCTCTTGTTAACTTTTCAAGATTTTTTTGCTGTCATTGCTTTTTTGCTTTTTAACTTGTCAAATACTTAAATACACATGTGCCATTAATTGTTTCTTTGTTCCTATGGTATAAGATACATATTACACTGTTACTGGGTGGTTATGGGCATATAACTCCCCTCGAGAGAATTAGTCTTGGGCACGCCCTCGACTAATTGTCTCTCAGGGAGTTATATGCCCATAACAACCCAGCAACAGTGTAATATCCGATACATAATTCTTTTAGGAATATACCGTGATTTTTTGACGAGAGTAATGTTTGACGATTAGAAGAAAAAAGGCCTTTGACGGATTTTAGCTAGATGCTGCTCAGTGACATTATTGAACAATGGTGAACAACCACACCCATTAACGTACATGTTTAATTAACGACGATCTAGTCAACATGTGGGCAATTGCGCATGCGCAGTGAAAACTGGAACCAGGATTTAATTTTTACTGGAGTAAACTTCGACGTTTTCCTGCTAAACGTCTTCCTCATCCTTATACGGTATATGATGCATGCATGTAATGCATGGGTTCATATAATTGTTTCAGTGCGTTTTATCTCATTGATATTATGAATCCTGTGCGACTTGAGACAGGCTCTCCAATGGTGACGTTTTCAAGCTATATCCTACACTTTGTTCCTGAAAAATTGATACTGACAACAGCTGAATCCTGTAGCCTGTTTTCTGGTGGACTCGATGCCTGTGGTTCGTACAAATGGGATAAAATGTATAGTTATGATTCTGTACAAGTTTATGTATACACGTGGAACCACTCAATTGCTGCAAGTGAATTAAGTCGAAAGTACTACAGCAGGATTCCGTTTGTAAATGTTGTAGTATCAAAACAACATAAAAAGATGTTTGTTACACCATGATAGACGAAATGATGAGGGACTCATTAAAACTCCTACCAGTTTATCCGGTGCGAGATGTTTTTACAAAAATGAAAGCAGCTGTTAGCAATGATGACAAATCTCCAAGGACTCATGGCTACAGTGGATACTGTGCAAGGACGGCTGACTAAAGCAGATGATGTGCTATACAAGGGAAAAATGGAATGGAATGGCCAAAGGATAGACATTTTAGTTACTGCTATAGAGAACCAAATAACTGATCTATTATCTGTAGCGATTGCAGCACTATTTCCAGAATTCACCATATTTCGGGAAGGAAGGTCTCATCATAAATTTATAATTCCAGAAGAGACATAACTGTTACGAAAGACAGTGCAGTACAGCTCAGAGTTGTTGATGAGGATGAGCCAGGGCGCACATTATGCTTTTAAAATCACCTAAAATTCGATTCTTTTATTCTCCTACTATTTCCCCATTCCCCAAAAATCAACCCGTTATTCCTAATAATTTCCATTCAGAGATTATCACTGACCGTAACAAAAATAAATTAACTCTGGTTATATTGAAGCATGACAGTACATTCAACATAGTCCAGCTGAATCGTTACATCAGAAAACCAATTGTATGAAATTGATAACTGCTGCAGCTGAAGATGGCTGAAGTAAAAATACTTTCATTGCAGCAGAAAACCAGTGTTGGAGTTCCTGGCCGTGACAATTCCACCAATCACAGGTATCAAAGGAAGAATTAGCATCAGCGGCTTTAGCGATATAAACAGGGAGTTCATCTTGAATACTAGCAGCTTGATTTGTAAGAAATGGAATAACCCTGCATAGCATCGCCACATCTGGTTTCATCTTTAGATGGATCAAACAATCTTGCAGCTTTGAAGAGGTTTACGGGAAAGCAGAATCAGTGCCATATCGTGTTTCAAAGTAGCGAATTCCAGGCTCAATACAGTTATAAGCATAGCTTACGAGAGTATCAGCTTTGGTAGGCTCTTCAGGGAACAGAGATGTTGCCACCATTTTAACGTTTGGAAAGGCTATGGCAGAACGAATCTTCACGATCTCGTAACATTTAATAATCTGTACTCCATCTCCTAGATTATATGTGCCTTGGACAAAATAGATTCCAATAGCTGCTTCACTAATGCTAACTGCTGTGTATCGGTGAATATTTCCAATAGATGTTTCCGCGTAGCTAAGCTTGAGTGACACCATTCTAAAAATGGCTTGACATCACCAAACTGCTCAAGATGATGCTGCATGACCTCCCACTTGCTCCACCACCTCGTCTTGGAGTAGGTCTTCATTGCTCGGCCAGTCGTATTCTTCCAAAGAGTGCGTAACTTTGGACTATGAGAAAAAAGCGAGACCCATGGGACTTCACTCATAAAAGCACTGCAAGAATATTGCAGCCAATCAGATGGTTATGTCTCGCCCCCACTTTTGACTGTATAGTATATTGTATATACGATTCAATTTTACATGGGCTCAAAGCATGTTCATGTCGTGTGCTGTAACAAATTTAACCCACGCTGTACAAGTGATGAGTATGTGTGTCCCCAGATCATTTCATGGTATGCAAAGTTGGCTGGCTTTACTACCCCAATGCATAATGGATATGCTTTGCTGCTGTGTAATGTTTTTTGCACAGATACACAGTTTGCATACCAATATACAGTATGATACTGTTAGAATACAGCAGATATACCGATACCGATGATACAGATGATACTATGCCATTCATATGCACTACATTTCTGTTGACAATCTTGTTTAATTTCTAGTAGTATTTTAACAATTTTATATTACAACTACTCTATTTTACTAGTAATTAGTTGTGGTTATAAACATCTGTTGTAAATTGTGAGTTGTGGTGCACTACCAATATGGCATATAACTGCAGATACATGTATCTGTACATTGGTACGACACTAAATGTAATGTAAGGCGGATTTACATTATAAACGTAACGCTTATGTAACATTCGTAACGTAAGCAAATACATGGAAACGGGACGTTCAAAGTTGAATTTAATTTACGCTACGTGAACGGTTCATACTCTTCCCATGTATTCACTTACGTTACGTAAATATTACATTTATGATGTAATCCCCCTTTATACGTTCTGCGTTTCGGTAAACCGAGTTAAATACTTAGCAATAACAGTGCCTTAAGTGTTTGATAATTCATAAATGGTTATCAATGATTAGATATGTTAGTATATGGTATTACATTTGAAGTATTGTGCTACGAATTGAGATACCAATGAGTTGTTATAAAGCCATACACCTCTTTTACACTGCTGTACATATGCTCCATCATGCCTAGCCTGTACGTCATATGGTTTCTAGTCTTGCATGTACAGTATCTTTCAATAAACAGAAAAGAGTCAGGCCATGCAAATTTAACACGGTTTTGGACCACTATGTTATTTGTGTAATATAGAATGTTAATCCTGCCATGTTGTAAATTCATATAATCACTAAGATACAGATTGTTATATGACGTCATTATGTTTCGTTCTGTGATATCTTGTTATATTAAATGGTATTGTCACCAGCTAGACTTTTGATGATTAAAATTGGCTCTGTTTACGGCCTATCATAATCTTGATCAGACATAGCCTACTATGTACCTGATGTACTGATACAGTTTAATGACAACTACATAATCAGTTGTGCTCATGTAGACGACCTCCATTGCTGTAGCTATCGCCATGCATGGACTACTAGTATTATAGTCTTGGTTTAGGTGGAAATCGCACTCATTTTGTTGATATACGCTGATATGTATTTTGTGTGGATAGATATGTGTGTTTCAACAAAGCTGTATGGTATATTCTACCTGGTATGAATACTCACATTTACAATAAATATATTTCTGTTTGTTTTTGTTTTACAGACAGTGCTAATAAAATGTTCCCAGGCTACACTGAGGGGGCCAAGGTGTATTGTCTGCATAAAGGTATTTCATGTTGTCATAAATGAGCTAATTTTTTTCCATCTGTTTCAGGTGCAGTTTATTATCACCATGAGTTAACCGTGCTAGTGGAAACAGATATAATTACGGTAAGTATAAGCACATCCATTCCAAACTTGACTGTTGCTGAGGTGGTGCCTTTTGTTATAGGTATTAGCTGCCAGAATACGTATTGGGAATTGAAGATTATCTTGTAACAGAATACATTCATTTTTGTTTAATTCTATTTAAATGTTACACTTTTCAATTCATCATCTTTACTTCTTTTGCATATGCTTGATAATTTAATGTTGTCACTAATGAAAGCTTTCTGAAATAATCGTACATATATCTATATAAGAGCTATAATTATGAGAAGCTTTTTTGTTTGAAATCAGCAAAAAAAAAGTGAATTACATAACATGAGTATGATTGGTTAGAATTTCATATTAGCTTTGTTTGACATACAGAAAGACGGCATGAAAACAAACTTCATAATTATGCATGCTTTATCCCTAGCCCCAAGCCTTTATGATTGTTGCAATATCATAAAACTCATCTTATACCTTTTACACTGATTCCAACTAAATTGTGTGACCTACGGTGCAATTAATAATGCTACATTTGTGAATTAAGGTTGAGTCATGATTACAATTAACTACTGGCTAATGCTTCACAATTTATCAATACAATGATAATTTTTACATCATAGCCTGTATGTTCTTTGTGATTGTTTCACATATAAAATACTATACCACAATAGCAATCAACCAACTTGTATGTAAACATGCATATAAATATACTCGTTATATTAACCCTGCAATCACTCCCCTAGCTCTTAACAATACACAACACAGTGAAAACAGTCCAAATGCTCAAGACTTGAGCACCGTCAGTGATCTAGCAGTGTTCAAGTATTGGACTAGGACAGTGTGACACTTGGGTACTACTTGTAAAAGAACTCTTGTGTACAACTTGGTTACTACTATGACCACTTCTTGCTCAAAATTTTTTTTAAAGAGATCATTAATTTTAATGATAATTACATCAGTGATAACATGTTAGCTGAATAACTGTTTCATTGCCAGGTTATAAATGAATTCGCACCAGGCATTACTCTTTGTCCTGTTTAGAAAATATATGTGATGTCACCATATGTACACAACTTAACGACTGAAGAATCTGAAACATACCAGAGAAATAGAGGGGCAAACAGCTTGTATACTTGTTCAATCCCAAACTTGATCACTGTATTAATATAATAATTACCATGCATATAACATACATGTTACAAATAGCCCATCCTGGACCATCAGATGGCGGTGAGTTAGAGGAAGATGCACCAACGGTTCTACATTTTTTCACAACAATTCCTCCATCCTTTTTAAGTTTATCAGAATACTTGGTATCAAGTTTTTTCACGAGTGTGTCAAGTTCTGCAAGAATGACAACGCAATGTCCGAGTCATTACAAAAAATATGCTTCTACAAACCAGTGGAACGCCAAGGTAGGAAATAAACAACGATTCCTCCACTCTCTTCATCATCACTCCCTTCAGTCATAAATCTCCAGTCAATAGTGTTCCATTTTCTACATGTATATACATGTACTCTATACACATTTGACATTTTCATCAATCTTGTATAGCTACACATGCGAATAGCAAAGCCTCTATTGCGAATAATAGATCAACGCTTAATGAGCAGTTCATATCAAACAAATTAGAAATACCATATAGCAGAAAAATTTCCGTGGCCCAAAATTTCCCTGAATAATAAAATATGACGGATTTCATGGTAAAAACTTTGTGGTGTTAGATGCACGTGTGCGTATCTTACCATGTGTAATTACATAGTTCGTGGATAAAATATTCGCTGATAAAAAGATGACGAAATCCACGAAACTTTGGGCCACAAAAATTTTCTGCAATAATATATATATATGTAAGTATATGTTATATACACCGACTGCGGGTGGTATAATAGGTTTATTTCATGTGAAACCAAACTTAAAACTTTGAAAACCTTGGTTTTACTTTAGTTTTATACCATGTTTTTAATGATATTCATGCCAGAACAATGGCTTGTAGATAAGCCTAACCACTAGTCTAGCGTAGCCAGGCCCTCCCACTTGCTGCGCGTGGAGAGGGTCTGACCGGTCTACTGGCCATATCACTTTTGTTCCAGTTTTGGGGTAGTTCAAAGGTCACGATTCACGTGCTGAGTCAATTAAAACGTCATTGAGACCGAAATTTTTTTTGACGTCAGCACATGAATCGCGACCTTTGAACTACCCAAAAACGAGATATTCTGGAACGAAAGTGATATGGCCAGTAGACCAGACCCTCTCCAAGCGCAGCAAGTGGGAGGGGCTGGCTACGCAAGATTACCCAACCACAATACAGGGCAGTATACCAAGCCCAGTATTTCACTTTGAAGTGTGGCTTCATCTAGTCTGGGGACCTGCCCCTTCACAACGAGGAATGGAAGGGCTGGCAAAATGTGTACACACAACTTATCACCGTAGCACGATTTGATGCAGCCAATTCTTTCAGTGCTTCTATTTGAAGTAGCAACATTTTGTGGCACTCTCTCGGTTTGTGATCGTGCTAGGTGTTGCTACTCCAAATAGAAGCAAACAATCGCAGGGTTTCACTGCATCAAAGCGTAGCATGAAATCATGCTACAGCAATAAGTTGTGTGTAGACATTTGGCCAGACCCTTCCTCGTTGCGAAGGGGCGGGTCCCCAGACTAGACTTGACTTCACCCTAGTCTCGCTAGCCAGACCCTTCCTCCGCCTACTGTCATTTGGGTGGACGGCTATGGAAGGGTCTGGTACATTGCATGCATCGACTTTGTTCTTGTGAGGTAAGAAAAATTAAGAAAAACGTCAGAATACGCGCCGGAGTTGATATAGAAGGATTTCTACTGAATAAGCTGCGGTGACCCCAACAGCTGATATGTATTAAAGCACAATCATAACACAAGAATATATATTCACACAACTTAAAAAAGAACTAGGTCTACGCAATGCGGGACTTGTATGTGTATAGAATTTGCCAAACTTATGTGAAGTGACAACAAGAACAATTAAACAGTGAACTGAAAAACTAAGTCATCTATTTATAGTAACAAAACCACAAAGCTTTAAACATGTATAAAGGCCTATAATAACCTACAAAAAACAATTCAATAATATAGTTCTGTTGAAGTGTTCTGATCCCCAACACTCCTCACTTGGTCAGCATATCGGCGATCATGTCTTCGGTTCGACATTACTTGACCTCAATTAAACCTACGTGATCCCGAATAAAGTGATGTTTGATCGATACGTGTTTGCTACGACCGTGGTATTGAGGATTCTTCGATAGGCATATTGCAGATTGATTGTCTTCATTGATGGTTATCCTCTCATGTGGAGTCTTTGTCAATTCCGAAATCGGTTCACGTAGCTTCCTGAGATGACGAGGCGAGGGCCACATACTCGGCTTCTGGAGCGACACTGCTTTGCTTGCGACTGCTCCAGCTAACAGGTCCTCCTATCTGATAGATGTATCCAGAGGCTGACTTTCTATCGTCGAGGTCACCTCCCCAATCTGCATCCGAGTTGCCTGTGCATTCGCTACTCTTTTGAAAGTGTTATTGTCCCAATAAGATATCTGAATATGTGCTTGACGGCTTTCCAATGTTCCAACGTTGGTTTGGATGTATATCTGGCTACCTTCGAGACTGCAAACGCAATATCCGGACGAGTACAGGTGCTTAGCATACCCACAGCAGATTGATATTAATAGTTATCTTCTGCTTTCGTTAGCTTTATCGCTGTATTCACTGGAGTTCCAGCTGCTTTAGCATCTCTCATGTTGAACTGATTCAGAATGTCTTCTTCGGTTGACCAGCCCATATGGTGCCTTTCTCCAGATCCTGGATAATCTTCACTCCAAGGAAACAGCTGACTCGACCCAAATCCTTGACATCAAAATAATTAGTGAGAGCTTTCTTCACCTGTGCTACACAATCATCTGTTCATCGTCAACATAGATGGCAATCATGAAAGGTTCTCCTTCTTCAGCAATGTATATACATGGATCACTTTTCGTTTGAATGAATCCCATGCTTTTGAGGTAATCGTCTAGAGCAGCACCTTGGGGACTGTTTGAGCCCATATATGCTTTGTTCATAAGAGACCCTCTTGACCTTTCTTCACAAATTCTTCAGGCTGGTTCATGTAGATTAGATCATCCATTTAAAGAAAGCCGTTTTCACATCCATCTGATGTACTCTCAAGTCGGCCAGTGGGAGGAAAACGCGAAGTGATTCGAATCTAACAACTGGTGAAAAGGTTTCCTCGTAGTCAATACCGGGTCTTTGGGTTGGGCAACGAGACAAGCTTTATATCTGTTAACCAAACCGTTCTCGCCTGTTTTCAGCTTGAACACACCTCATCACGGGACTATCATCAGGTGGTTCGACCAGCTCCCATACATCATTTGACTAGAACTCGGCCATCATAGCCTTTTCCCTATTTTTTCCACTCAACGCGTGTTCCACTGTGAGGGGTTCCGTTGTGTTTTCTGCAATGTTGATATACGAAGTCAGGGGGCTAGTAGGATACCGAGTTCTCGATACCGGTTCCAATCTGGTCCGTTTAATCCTTGAAAGACTACCTTGGTGTCATTTGATTCTTGGACATCATTCATACTGTCTTCTAAATCAACATGAATACACTACTTCTCAAGTGTGTTAACAATGCTCTGCTCCTTCTCAAACCCATGCAAGGTTTCATCGAAAATAACGTCTCGACTATGGATCACACTTTTTCTCATACAACCATACACCTTTTCGATTCTCTGAGTAGCCAAGGAAAATGCTGACTAGTTTCTGTCAATCATCATTCGGAACATGACAATATGCTGCACATCCAAAGATTCTTAGATGTTCCACCTTGGGTTTTTCACCAAACAATAGTTCACTTGGTGTCTATCCATCAATAGCTCGAGTAGGGCAATGATTACGAAGGTAGGTAGCAGTATTGAGTGCTTCGGCCCAAACCTTGTTGGTAGATTTGAACTTGCCAACATTGAACAAACCATCTTCGGTTCAGTCTTCACAGCTACACCGTTTTGTTCAGGACATTTAGGGACAGTTAATTGGTGTATAACACCATTTCTCTTTAGATAGTCTTCAAATTCAGTAGACATGTATTCACCACCGTTGTCGCTTCTCAGAACCTTCAGGCTTTTCCCAGTCAGTTGCTCGGCCAATGCTTTCCACACAACGAATTGTTTAAAATATCCGACTTGTTCTTCACCCAAACATAACGAGTGTAATCGTCAACGAACGTAACGAAATACTCCGAACCACTTAGAGACTTGATGTTTAACTTCCCACACACGTCTGTGTGAACCAGCTCCAATGGTTCTTTTGCTCTATTCGATGAGTTAGTTGGAAAAGGACTTCAATGCTATTTACCTTCCAAACATGATTCACAAAACTGTATCTCTTTTGAAGGATGTATTCCCGAACCAAATTGTCACGAGCTAACTTCTTCAGTTTCTTAACGCTAAGGTGACCATACCGGTAGTGCCATAGGTCTTCATTTGTGAAGTGGCGACTCGAGATTTGATCTTGGGCTAGATTGATTGTTGAGTACTAACGTTATATTTGCTTTCCATCTCTAATGAAACACTTCGAATTAGAGAAGTTCACACGCTCAAGATCTTGGGTATGCTCAACGATCTCAACAAATAGTACGATAGTTCAGGGACAAACAGAACCTCATCGAGAGAACATCTACAAGACCGATCACGACCATCTACGAGACTTGTCATGACCACAAACAGTTGTCACCTTCACAGTACCTTGAGCAGTAGCCTTAAACCATCCCCTAGTGTTATTTCTACTGGATTCTTTGAAACAACTGGACAAACAAGTCTTTGTTGTTACAGATGTGACTTGTGGCTTTAGAGTCTATAATCCATTTCCTGTCCTTGGAAGTTTTCTGGCTGCTAATGCATGTTTCACCCCTCATCACTATCGGAGTTCACACTGGACAGACCCATTGTTTTGACACTGTTGACCTAGTGGTTTGCATCTCTTTGAGGTACGGACTTCTGAGACTTCTCGGATCTGGCTTGGCTCTTTTCGTATTCTTTACAGCTTCGTCTAATATGTCCAAACCTTTTACAGTAATAACACTGAGGATCTTTCTTGTGCTTCACGGTCAATGCATCCTCCTTTGCTTTTCCAGTGCTGACAATCCTTGAGGTTCCGCTCCTCATGCAGTAAGCGCTCAATGACATCATCAATCTTAGGCACCTCACTACCAGCTTCCAATGCAGTCACCAGTACATTGTAGGGTTCTGGTAAACTTGGTAGGAGGTATATAACCTTGTCATTAAACAGCTCTGTCATGGCTTTAATATGATCCTGAACCGGCTGATGACCTGGACCGTGACTATATTAAGTGCCAACACAGTCAAGGTTTGGTGGTCACCAGGGCGATAGCTATTGAGATTTCTGGTTCAAAATGGTGGAAACCTTGACATGACGAAGCATTGGGCTGAGTTGATACTGGAAGTTTGTGGAAACGTCGAGGCTTAACCGAAGTCCAAACTGATAAATTTGATGATGTAAAAAGAAGGTTCCTGAACGACATTAAATATATTGTAATGGAATAATTCCCTGGTTCATTAATCATTATTAATTGGGACCAGACAGCCATTTTTTTTGTTCTGGGGTCAACTTGGACAATATGGCTCCACAGGGAACCCGACAGATTGAAATTGCCGGATGTGGGATAAAAAGCCCATCAAACTATGCTTAGTTTTTGAGATTTAATTGCAGTGACAATGCCCACTCACAATGGCCGAACTTGTTATTCAATTTTTTGTGAATGTTACATCTTGGATAGCATTGAAGAAAAAAGGTACTAGAATGGTCTATACTGTGATATCTTATTTTTACTTTTCATCAAATTAGGAAAAATCATAACAATACATTTCTTGGTTGGAACATCCATAATATTTTATAAAGTCCAATGAGACAAGCCCAAGGTCACTGAGAGTTAGATGGGCTCCCACAGAATATCCATAGGCCACTAGTTGTGCAGAAAGTAGTGATGTTCTGGAATCTATACATACTTCTGGAGTCTACTATACATACTGATTGTCTTAATAATGTTAGTTAAACTCAACAAGAGATGCTTATTTTGGCATGATGATGAAGTCCAATACTGTCATTGTAGTTAGGTATAATTCAGTAGTATCATACGTACAGTATTAGTGTAATGAAAATACTGAATACGGATGTAGCAATAAAAATGAAATTTAAGGGAGATACTATAAGGTATTCAAGAAAGAGACTTTCCCAGAAATTAAAAAGGGGATGTGTAAAAGTAGGAATAGATATACTATACGCGAACATACTGTCCAACTAGTCGCAACGAAGAATGGTCTGGCAACATGCATATTCCAAACTTAACTCAGTAGCAACTACCTTTTGATGTTGCTGGAAAGTGATAGGGCTCAATGACGTTTGTATGCATATAGATACGTGTGGATGTTGAAAATCCTTACATCATCAAAATAATTAAATTTTTTCTAATTCAATTGAGACAAGTTTAGAATACGCATGTTGCCAGACCATTCCTCGTTGCAAATGGGCAGGTCTACAGAATACTGTCTGACCAATTAGGGGGACAGCGAGACACCACAGAACGATGTTTATAAATACTTGTGGACATCTTATAATAAAACTTTAAATACTTCATTTGGGCTATTGTTTAGTGTTCTGTATAAGTATACATAACAAATCAGGTGTTTGGACTATGGTATGATTGGGCTTGGCACAAATCTGAAACATCGCTTATATGGATTTATAATACACAGAACTTTCAGTAGATATACATGAATAGTGTGTTCTCACCAAGGCGGAAATCCATCTTGACACGAAATTGAATCTCCTCGATATGAGTGAAGAAACGCCTTTATTTACACATTCAAAGTAAGCAAAAGGTTTGTAAATCGAGCAATACTTTCTATAGACATATCGAAGTAATTCACTTGAATCATTCCTGTTTTAAAGCAATGTATCAATAGAAAATATCTCAAAGTTTTGGAGTCCTCTCGAAATTCAGCCATTTTAATCACCATGCCCACCTGTACATAAAAATATAATATACATAGGTGTACTAGGGGTTAATTAGCGCAGCGCGTGCGCATTAATTGCTGCTTGTGCGCGCAAGGGTGGGGGCGTGGTCTCTAGCTCGCGTATTTATAAGCGTGAGTCGCTAGGATGCCTAGGAATGATCCAAATCCACCAAAACAGTCATACAAGAGTGTCAAAGTGAATTAATTGTGTATAGACTCTAGACTCTGTATAATCATATAATTATTATTATTATTACTGTATATTTGTAGGGAGAGATTCATGGACAGTGGCAATGCTCTAAAGGGAGGAAATGGGATTGGGGAGAAACACCGGCAATAGTGACACGCAATCTATGTCCTTCACCAATATAACGGAGGAGTCTAATGTAATGGAGGAGTCTAATATAACGGAGGAGTCTAATACTGCTCAAATTTGTGAGTAGAAGAGAACTGAAACTAATAAATTTTGTGCATGCATTATAATTGATGTTTTGAGTGTGCGTGAGTGTGAATAATGTAAAGGTCAGTGCTAATAGTACGTTATCCAGCATTTTTTTATTTCTGAGTGCTTCCATTTTCTTTTCAAATTTTTAGTGAATTAATCAAGTAAAAAGCAAGAGCTCATATTAATGCTAAAAGCCATTGAACAGAGACAGATAGCGTTAGAAGCTAAACTTGCTGTCATTGATCTCCAATTATTCTCCACCAAACCACCACAAACAGGACCAACAAATACCAGTACTCCTTACGAGAAAGAAAAGAAAACTATTACTGGTGGGAGACGAAGTACTCCGTACAATAAAGAAAATAAAACTGGTGGGAAGCGAAGTGGAGCTAGTAAATGACCTAGAGGCTAGAGCCCCAGTAACTAACTATGAACATTTTTTTCCTCAATTGTTAAAAAGTCAACTAATTAACTATGAACATTTTTTTCATGATTTGTTGAAAAGTCAATTAATTACATAACAAACCACTAAAATGCATGCTAAACCCTATATATAATTTGCATGCATGCATGCATAGAAACACAGGTTCCAGCACATCGATCTGAAACAATCAACCTGAAGAACAAACAAGAGGGGGAAAAAAAATAAACAGGTTTTCTACATAATGTCTGTGAAATAGGATTACTACATGTACCTTTGTAGATTAAGGATGCAAAAAGGTAGCAAACAATAGCATGCGTATACATAGCTCATCATTTCAATATAAAGGCCCATCACTGATCTTGTTTAGAGGCCGGGTCTGAGAGTGCCGTTAAGCCAAGGCTTCTATTCGGGAGGGGACAATATAGCATTCCAGCTAATGTACATGTGAATGGTATTTAGACCCAAGTTAAATATAGTCAACAAATGTTATAGGGGCTGGGCTTAGGAATGATACACATGCACATTGGAAGCGGCATCCAGTTTCAAGCAGGATACAACTGTTTGCCACAGAGAGCTACTGTGCCTTTCAGTATGTGTTGTCATCCTGTAGTAGTAGTTGTTGTAAAGCCTAGTTCACAATATGACGCTAGCGGGACATTACATTGACCCTGGAATAGAATCCTGATCTATATTCCAACTAAAAGTTGCGTCAAAAAGGTCAAATCACCCACGCAACGTCACGCGTGCATCATATTGCAAACTAGGCTTTATTTGTACCATGAATAATGGTAGTTGGTACTTCTGACCATCCTCAACATGAAATTGAGGCCCAGACAGGGGGGGAGGCAGAGCTCCATTAAGCTCCACCCACGATTTGTCACCTAAGGTTTTCGGAGTTACTAGGATCAATCAATAGGAATCATGTGTATAATGGTAAAACAATATGAATTGCATGTAATGGGCTGGTATTGTGGCTGGTTCCATTGGGAAAGGGAGGCCCACAAGTACATGCTGCATAGCTAGCACCTCCCACACTGAAGGTATGGTCTGATGATTTGAATGTAACAGATTACTACTTTAAGCTCGGTCAGACAAATGGTGGGTAAAACATTAAAGAAGTGAGCGAAGGAACCAAGGTCCTATTCCGCCCAACTACATGTATATTTAAACAAATAATACAGTATTATATTCTGTTGAATTTAAAGCAAAATTTGCACCTTATACATAGGTATAGGACATAATACATAAAGAACTGTATGTATTGTTGACCTGACAGATCTCTTTAAGCACTTCATAACCACACCCACTGGGTACCACGAATCTATTTAAGGAACAGATCAGCTAGTCAACCTAGCTTGGGACAATTAAACATTCTTTTATTTTAGCATGTTCATAAAATTGAGAGCTTTATTCTCTATAAACATTCTTTGCCCTCCCCCCCTCCCTCCCTGGCCTACAGTTGATGTTGTCTTTGAGTGGTTATGTGGTCATTCAATTGCTACTTGTACATGTTCCCATGTAGCATGCATACATGCTCGATACTGACAATACATTGGACTACCGTAATTTTCGTGGTGGGAATATTTTCGTGGAACCCTGCTAACAACGAAATTTAGACGCTCGAAAATTTGTGTGCAAACCGTTGTGACCTCGGTCGTGACCGTCAGTCAAAATCCGGCTCCCACAGCCCCTTTTATCGGTCACAGGAGTTTCAAGGCTATTTTCTACGTGTCAAGAAATCCTCAACTAGCAACGGCTACATCTTTTAAACTCTTTCACTCGACTCCATCCATCAAAATTGTCGTTCGTCTCCATTGTTCGTCGATCCGTTTTGCTGACGTGGCAATATTTTGCACGTGCACAAAAAAACTCGTGCGGTTAATTTTTCGTGGGGTCTGAAACCAACAAAATTTTATGCCCACGTAATATTCTCTCACGAAAGTTTTATACCTCGAAAATATCTACATATACGGTATGACATACATGTACATGTACATGTAAGTACAGTGAAACTTCTGTAATTAGGACACTCTGTAGTAAGCACACCTCTGTAACGAGGACACTGTCTGAGTTTCCAACAGTACACTTTTCCATATTAAACTACCTCTGAAATGAGGACACCTATAACTTTTTTTTGGTCCAATGGTGTCCACAGTAAAGAGGTTGCAGTGTTAAATTTCATGTAGGTGGTTATTATTGTATTGTTTGCTAAATTCCAAGGTAATGTGGTCAACAAAATTAATAAGAAAACACAGCTGAGCCTTGGCGCAATTGGCTACACAAAAAATCATTTAACAAAAATATACATGTGTAATACATTGTACATGTATGTATACCAGTCAATGAATAAACATTAAAGATCATCCCATTCCTATATTGTCATGTGTCGCATTCAAGGATATGCATAAGTAATAAGACATACATTTGTACAGTACAGGTGTCATTGACTCATTGAACATAATAATGGTAGTAATGATTATTATTGCTTTTTTTTAAAACCCTTCACTGCTTTCATTATTTCTTAAATGGAAAGATGAGTATCATGTCGGACATAAATACAACCAGTCTGCAATGCATTTCAATATAAAGTATCTACATAAATTAAACAAAGTATTACGTCTATAGACACACGATAGTTTATGTTACCTGAAACAAGGGTGTTTAGCAAATTTCTGCTAGTCATAGTAGAGCATGAGATGCTTGAAATAATCCCAATCGTGACTGAGCGCTGACGAGGTGACAGGAAATTAGCAGCTCGAAGAGAGAAGGAAAGGATCATAACATGTACCCTTCTGTTGTGAATGCGTTTACTGGAGTATACTAACCATCAGGCCAGGAAACATGAGGATTGGACTGCTGCACGACTGATTGATTGATTGATTGCTTCCTATTTGGTCACACCCCTCACAGGCATGGGAAGGAATGTAGTATGTACTGGCTAGGTGTTGATTCTCATGGTCTACAATATTGAATGGTGATAGATCTTGTTCTTCACATAATAACAGCTGTATCATACATGTAGGTAGGTTATTGAGCTCTCCATCAACAGGTACTGTGATAATGCAGCATCATTAACGGTCACACCCTGGTAGCCAGTTGAGAGCATTCATTACCATTAAACATCTTTCACGAAAATCTTTGTGTGATTAAGCTGATCCTACAATCACATCAAGATCAGCTGGACAACGTGGTAGAGAGGAATCCAACGTCCTGAGGTAGGTTGAGGACATGGCCACTGTACCCATACTGGCCTTGAGGCAGGCAGTGGATGCATGGACATGATTGGGAGTACTCGAGAGATAAGCATCTCCTCCATACTTGCACAAGCCCATAACAGTTAAACAAAATTAATCACTTATATAGAGTATAATTAATACAATTAAATATTATAAATTTTCTCTTACTTGTACCTGCATCGGTACAGATCCAGGATCCATATTAGCAGTAGAGTTTTGGTATTGTATTATCTTCTGCAGATAACATACATTCACGGTCGGCTGTTAACGTAGAGAACAAACCAAGGGGCAAGAAGAGCATTCAAGTAGTGTACTCATTGATAATAGTTCATCGTGAAATTTTTGGAATTGAATTATCACTGATGGCAGGTTGTATTCTATCATGCTCTCTTCTACGTTGAAGTCATTGCTCAGAGTGATCGTCTGACTTTCCAGCCTCTGCTCTGTTTGTTTAGCAGTTTCCTCTATTCTCCTCCGTTGATCACGGGTTCTCCAGAGTCTTTCCTGTGTCCCACTGATTCGTTTCACTTCGTTTTGGGTCGTTTTGGGTCGATTTGGACTTGTAAGTGGCTCTTTTTTTCTTACACATTGTTGCAATGTTTTATTAAAGCTCTACGCCGTCTTTCACATTGTCTTCGTTTTTCTCCTTTTTCTTTTACTATAGACATGATGTACATGTGTTCATACTGAGAAGTCGCATCCTGCATGATCCGGAAGCATATTACGTCTGATCATTATGTAAAATGCATATTTTGTGATCTACGAATAATGGATGCCATGTGCAACCAATACTTTCGAGTGCTTTCTTACAGCTACAGTCTTACCTGATTCGACTCGTGGTAGTCATACGTAGGTCTAACTAGGTTGAGAAGTCTATGGATCCTGTTTCATAAGCAAACTACTATATTTAGGAAAGACACGAAGCGTTGAGCAGTTGACGATCGCATGTTTCAGGTAAAATAGTTGTGGTCAGTGGTATGTCCTACCTTTTTTTTTTTTTTTTTTCAAGGGTAAAAATGCATCAGTCCAATTAAGGACTGCTCTTGCCCACATAATAAAAAAAAAACAATACAAAGTTAAACAAGAAAAGGAAATCATATTACATTTTAAAAAATACATACACATGAAATAAAATCAGGTTAGAAATTTAAAATTGAATTAAAAATAAAAATAAGATAAAGTGATTTAAAAGATAACACATTATGTGCAGAATACAAAGATGGATTCAAATTATTCCATATGACCGTAGCTCTATACTTGAAGGAGCCTTTACCGAAATTCATTCTCACAGAAGGTACGAAGGCTCTATACCGATTTCTCCCCACCCTACCAGACACAGATTAAGCATACAGAATCCACCCACTCAAACTAGTTGGTTTAGAATTTTGTAGGCTTGCCTTGCGATATGACATACTTGCCTCTCCTGTCTAGATATCAATGGAGGTGAAACCAGATTACTAGACGTTCAATTTTGAAACAACTCATGAACCTGTTCTGGATCCTAATTAGTAATTTCAGAGTTGACTGCGAGACAGATTGTAGTGTTTTATTATTGTATTATGAGTTGGAGAGGCAGGTCAATTAGGCCGGCGCTCCTGGGGTTAAAATATCGTCGTGTGCTCTTCTTTTTGTTTGTAAAGAGAACTATCATCCTTATTAATCCTATCGGTGGAAATATTACAAATTGGCGACGAGGATGGCTGCTGGCGTTGCCATTGGAGAGTTTAGACCAGAAGACGAGTCGTTTCGATCATATAGTGAACGCCTCGTGTTATTCATGGATGCCAATGGGATCGAGGAGGAACGCCGAGTAGCAGTGTAATTGGGCCCAGGAATTATGCCTTACTCCACGATTTGTTAGCTCCCGCTAAACCAACAAGCAAATCAGTGGCAGATCTGCTCAAGACATTGGAGGGTCATTTCTGTCCCACGCCCGTAGTCATTGCTGAACGGTTTGGGTTCTATTGCCGAGACCAACGACAAGAGGAATCAGTGGTACAGTACATGGCAGAGTTGAGAAAGTTAGCAGCTCACTGCCAGGGCAACTTGAGGAGGCACTACGAGACAGACTAGTTTGTGGACTGAAACAGAGTATGGAGAGTGCACAGAAAAGGCTTTTGAGTGTGACCGATCTCACTCTTACCAAGGCCATGGACATCGCAAAAGGATTTGAAACAGTCGAACAAAGCGCAAAGGAAATATCACGGAAGTCGACTTCAGTAGCAGAAGAGTCAGTGGTGGCAGCTGTTCAAAGAAAATCTACCCAGGGACAGGGGTACAGTGTTATCGGTGTGGGAAGTCTGGCCACAATGCAACTACTGTCGGAGTTGGCGGTGTCACAAGTGCGGTAAGCAAGGACATATCGCAGCGGTCTGTAAATCAACGACAACTAGCCAATTCACAACCAGTAGTAGAAAGACGAATCAGTTGCAGGTGCAAGAGGGTGACGGAAATAGACTAGATGAAAGGGAAGATGACGATGAATTAGGGTTGTACAATATTGACATGGTGAGTACATGGGCCCCTCCCATATATGTAGAGGTACGGATTAATGGGAAATCAGTCACGATGATAGTTGATATGGGTGCTGCTGTGTCAATAGTCCCGGAGGATGTGTACAAGGGATTACCAAACAACCATGGAAAACTCGGAGGTAGTACTTGCAACGTATACAGGAGAGAGAATGAAGGTTCTGGGAAAATGTCGGGTAGTGGTGTGTTATGAGAATCAAGAAGAGGAATTAACAGTGTATGTGGTCAAAGGTAGTAATGCCTGTTTATTTGGAAGAGATTGGCTTCAAAAGATTAGACTGAATTGGACAGTCATTGGTAATATAGAGCTGGCACAAGGGAAGGTGTTGCAGCAATTTTCAGAAGTGTTTGATGACCAACCAGGGATGATACGGGGATTCAAAGCCCTATTACACGTCCAGCCTGAAGCAAGTTCAATAGACCACGACCGGTACCATTTGCGTTACGGACAGGGGTGGAGCAAGAGTTGGAACGGTTGCAAAACCTCGGGATCCTGGAGCGAGTTACCACCAGTAGTTGGGCTGCGCCAATGGTTGTTGTACCAAAACGAGGAGGAGGGCTGCGTATCTGCGGTGATTACAAGGTTGCAGTAAATCCATATTTGGATGTTGATATTCACCCACTATCGAAACCGGAAGATATTTTTGCCACCCTGTCTGGAGGACGTTACTTTTCGAAAATTGATCTGTCGAACGCCTATCAGCAACTGGAATTAGATGAATCCTCACGGCACCATCAACACGCATAAAGGGTTATTTAGATATACCCGCCTACCCTTTGGAGTAGTGTCGGCACCTGCAATTTTCAAACGAACAATGGATGCTATTTTGGCAGGTTTGGAACGAGTCGCATGTTACCTAGACGATATCTTAGTCAGTGGTGCTACAGAGGAGGAGCATCTCCGTAACCTTACTGAGGTTCTAAAGAGGCTGCAAAAGTTCAGAATCAAAGCCAAGCGAGGCAAGTGTATGTTTAATAGTAAAAGGGTAGAGTACTTGGGATATGTGTTGGATGAGGAAGGGTTACATACGGTGCCTGAAAAGGTGCAAGCCATAAGGGATGCCCCTTCGCCAAGGAATGTACGTGAACTATGTTCCTTTTTAGGCCTCATTAACTATTATAGAAAGTTTATCCCCAACCTGTCCACTATAGTAGCCCCTTTGAATCAATTTTTGCAGAAGCACACAAAGTGGGTGTGGTCCCCAGCCTGTACAAGGGCAGTACAGGAGATCAAGTTGGTTGATGCCACAGTTCTCATGCATTTTGACCCCACCTTACCTGTTATATTAGCCACGGATGCATCCTCATATGGCATAGGGGCGGTGCTTTCCCACAAATGTAAGGATGGGTTAGAGCGTCCCATTGCCTTTTGTTCGGACTTTAACACAAACCGAAGTTAACTATGCGCAACTGGAAAAAGAAGCATTGTCTATCGTTTATGGGGTGAAGAAATTTCACCAATATCTGTACAGGAGGTCATTTATACTGTTAACAGATCACAAACCTTTAACTTCTAGTAGTAAAAGAGGTATTCCGACACTGGCGGCTGCGAGAATTCAACGATGAGCATTGCTTTATCGGCGTATTCCTTTTCTATAGAATATCGCAGTACGGAAGCTCATGGAAATGCCGAGGCTGCCATTAACAGTTGAGTCCCACGTACAGCAGGATGTTAGTAGTTGCTTTAATATTCTACAAATGTCTGGTCTACCACTCACACACAAGCACTTAAAAAAGGCGACTGCCACTGATCCAGTACTAGCCAAGGTGTTGAATTGGATAAGAGAAGGTTGGAGACCAGGGACGGAAATGGATGAAAAATCAAAGTGAGAACCGTACTGGAGAAGACGAGAAGAATTAACCATTTGAGGCAGACTGTTTGTTATGGGGAAATAGGGTGGTGGTCTCGTTGAAGTTAAGAAGTCAAAGAGCGGGTCATCAGGGAATGGAAGTATGAAGGCCTTCGCTTGTAGTAGTGGCCAGGACTGGATAAAGAGATTGAACGGTTGGCTAGGGGGTGTCCCGAATGTGTGGTTGTTAAAGCAATCCCATTGCCCGTACCTGTACATTCGTGGGTGTGGCCCACTAAACCCTGGGGGCATGTTCACATAGATTTCGTGGGGCCTATATTTGGAAAGACCTTCCTGGTGGTCGTAGATAGTTATTCAAAATGTGGGAAATGTCGAGTACTACAGTGGAACGGACAATTGGTCATATATTCAGGGGTTTCCGGATCAGCTGATCTCCGATAATGGGCCACAATTTACAGCCGCGAAGTTTATTGAGTTTATGCAGAACTGTGGAATCAAACACCTCCGGTCAGCACCATACCACCCTGCCACTAATGGACTCGTGGAGCGATTCAATAAATCACTGAAACAGGCGATTAAGACAAGCATGAAGGGCGGGGACCCCATTAGAGAAGTCATTGCCCATTATTTACTGATGTATAGAGCTACTCCCCATTCCGTGACCAAGACCTCTCCTAGCAAACTATTTATGGGTCGTAAGGTTAAGACTCGTTTAGATTTGTTGAGACCTGAACTTAGAAGCAAGAAAAGCAGTCCAATAAACGAGGCCGAACTGTGTTGTCATTTGTGGAAGGCCAGAAAGTCTGGATTCGTGACTATCGGCAAGGCAAAGCTCAGTGGATTGCGGAATGGATTAAGGAGATCCTAGGAACTCGTTCTCATGTGGTAGAAACAGAGGACGGACACGTAATGCAACGACATAGTGATCAGTTACGCCCACGAGAGACAATTCCATCAACACATGGTGAGGGTAGTGATGTCCATCGGTCGGAGTGGTGGGAAGTTGAGTGTCCCTCGGCACCTGACGAGCTACGCCCTGCAGATCCGGCAATGCCTCGTTCATCTACGGTACGTCGATATCCAAGCAGAGATAGAAGACCAACCGTACATCCGGGATTTGTATCACATTAACTATAGAACATGGAAACTTGATGTGTTTAATATTTCAATTATGGTATGCCAATATTTTATTATTGTATGTTACATTGTTGTATATATTTATATATATTTCTTTAACTAGAACATAAGGAGTGTAGTGTTTTATTATTGTATTATGAGTTGCAGAGGTGGGTCAATTAGGCCGGCGCTCCTGGGGTTAAAATATCGTCGTGTGCTCTTCTTTTTGTTTGTAAAGAGAACTTTGATCCTTATTAATCCTATCGGTGGACATTAAAAATATTACACAGATTAATCTAAAATTGGATGGATAAATGCTTTATATAACAACAAAATTGTACGAGCAGGTAAAGGAAGGAGTCTTCTAATACACGCAATTTTACTCTGAATTCGTTGTTTGAGATCCTTAACATGGGATATCCATGTGAGGCGATTATCAACGATTACACCAAGGTATTCAAAGGTGGTTACGGGCTTCAAAACATTTCCCAAAAGATGGATTTTCAAAGACTGATCTTTGCACCTTTGATGGGAACCAATTAGCACACTTCTGAGAATTGAGCTTCATTCTATTGGAAAACATCCAGGTAGTAATACGATCCAAATCCGCCTGAAGCTGCCTTTCAGTAACTTCCTTCGACTGGTTAGAAACGAAAATAGCTGCATCATCCGCATATAAACTCACATCACTGTGAAGAGGATTAGACGGTAAATCATTTACAAACAGGGAGAAGAGCAAAGGTCCGAGGATAGAACCCTGCGGCACTCAAGCAATTACCCGACCAACATCAGAAATCTCACCATCGCAACAGACCTTCTGACTTGAAGATAACTAGTCAACCATGTCTCTACGTTACCAACAAAGCCATAACAATGCATCTTTTCCATTAGGAAATGGTTGTTTACACAATCAAAAACTTTAGATAAATCGAGGAAAACACAACCAACAACTTCACCTTCGTCAATACAGTGTCTCCACGATTCTGAAACACAAAATAGCATCTTGAGTTGAATGGCCAGGTCTAAAACCAAATTGGCGGGATGACAGAATATTGTGTTCAGTAATATAGCCCATAAATTGATCATATACAGCTCTCTCCAAAACCTTGGAAAGAGCGGGCAAAATCGAAATCGGACGGAAGGACGAATCAGCTCTTGACTTTTGAATAGGCACAACTCTGGCTTGCTTCAGTAAAGCAGGTACACAAGACTGTGAAAAAGATTTGTTGATTATGGTTGCTATTGGCTCAGCAACAATAGCACAGCATGCTTTGAGAAATCTCATAGGAATCGAATCCAAACCAGTTGCCGAATGAGTCTTTGCTCCCTGTAACAATGATATAACATCAATCTCATTTACTGATTTAAACTGAAACGGAGGATACTCCGAAGTGGTATTCAAATGAATATACGAGGCGGGAGAAACGTCGACATGGCTGAAGGAAGAAGCGATTCGATGAGGAATACTGAGGAAAAAATCATTGAAGTCATTCGCTGAATGCCCGAAGGATGCTACACTACCTTTTGGTTTTGATTTAGAGATATGAGATACGGACCTCCAGAATTTTTTCGGATTATTCTTCAAGTCTTTCGCCGAAAGAGACGATTTACATTTCCGTAACAGACGGGTAGCCTTATTTCGCAATTGCCGATAACGTAACCATGTTTCAGGAGTATTAACATTGAGAGCTATTCGATGCGCTCGCTTACGCTGAAACTTAGCATCACGAGCTTCCGGAGAAAGAGAGTCCACAAAGGAACATTCTGCTTTACCCTTCTACTCTTAACAGGAATAACTACATCCATTACACCAGTCAAAGCTAAATTGAACATTCCACTCATGAAAACCAACCACTTCATTCCATACTTCATCAGTTATCACTTTTGCTATCCTCTTAACATTCAATTTACTATAGTCACGATAAGTAACAGAACGATGAATGGATTGTCTTAGTCGAACACCTCGAGCATGACATTCAGTAGTTACCATGTGATGATCACTAAGCCCGAACGATGAGATCTTTGTTGAGCAAAAATAATCAGGACAATTAGTCATAATTACATCAATTGATGAAACAGAATTCTGAGTTATACGAGATGGCACAGCTGGAACAATCTCCCTCAACCCAAACTCACTGCAGAAATTGCGAAGCTGTCTGGTTTGTGAAAGAGTAGACTGCAACAGATTACAGTTCATATCACCCAGTAAAGTAAGTCTAGAACAGTGAGTAGAGGCTAACACTAACTTTGAATTCAAGGATTGAAAAAAAAGAGTTCCCAGCTGAAGGAGGCCTATACACACAACAAATCATCATTGAACGACGACAACTACTTGGAAACAGTTCTATCCAAATAGATTCAATACTAGCAGATACGACATCAAGCCGGAAATGAACCCGAGATGAAATATAGACTGCCACACCACCTCCATGTGTCACAATCCCTTCTAATAATGGAAAAACCAGGCGGAACATCTCTGAATCTGGTATATACCAAGTCTCACACACCACGAATATGTCTAACTTCTCCAACAACAAAAGTTCCACAATTTCATCATCAACCCTTAATAAACTCCTCACATTCAACAGTCCGACATTCAAGCAAGAGTTAGTAGTAAACAACTTGCTGCCTGGTACGAGAAGACCCCTGATGACCATCTGCCATGACAGACGGCCTTGAAATACTCAAACCCTGAGACAACACAGAATTTGGAGTAGACAACTTAGAGCAGTCATTAAATGGTAAAACAGACAATAAACAACTCGGGCAAAACCAATCAAATTCATCATTCTGAAGTTCAAGATACTGAAACAAGTCCACACCACAACAACGACAATGCGTCCATAAATCACACAAGTCACACTGTAGTGCCTTCTGATTCGACTTGACTACAAGCAGAATACGTCCCATGTATAAGACGCAAACTTTGCTTTGCAAAGTGTAAATTTCTTTAGCGGCATATGACTAGAGGCAGGGATCACAATGGTGTTGGTCCCGTAACGATAGCGTGATCGGTCGGCAAGTTATTAACGTGAAAGCATGCAACAAGTGAACTTGAACAGACTATAGTATCAATTCCAAGACAAAAACGTACACTGGAGTACAAGAGTATGTGATGTGAAATTTTAACTGATCGCTATATGAGTTTCCTCATATAGATTTAATACGGAATCACGTACCAAAAAAAGCAAGCAAGACCGTTTCTCGACTAGTGTGGGGCTCGCCCCAAAGACACATAAAACACAGATCCCTCGCCAAATAATCAAGCATTAACTACAAATTACAAAATAAAGGCATTTGTTGCCTTGGCTCAATGTGTGAAGTTAATACATGTACATGTAACAAGAGCCATATGAAACTTGACGTTTAGCCAAAAACAATTGACATG